>JAVCKT010096579.1:0-12865 GCA_032273925.1 Rhynchotus rufescens | reverse complement strand
TGTAAGGCAGATAGCGTGAGAAGCATTTCATCTTCCAGAAAATGGTAAAAAGAAAAAAAAAAATGACGGGAGGGGGAAGCATAAAAAATAAAAAAGCTAAAGAAAAAAATATATATGTAAAAAAATTAAAACCGCAGCAGAGGCGGCTCAATCCATGAGGGCGTTTGGGGCGCAGGGGCGGCCGCGGGGCCGGCCGAGGGGGCAGCGCGGCCGGGGGCGGCGGGCCCCATGTCCGAGCCGCGCAGCGCGCACCGCAGTGGGCCCCGCGCAGGGCGTCCGCTCCGGCACCGACACCGATACCGGCTCCGGCTCCGCTCCGCGCGCGGTCTCGGCTCGGCTCGGCGCGCGGTGCCGCCCCGGATGCCCCGCCGGGCGGGACGGGGCGCGGGCGGCTCCCCCGCGGAGGCGGGAGCGAAGGGGAAGCCCCGCGGTCCCCGCGCGCACAGAGCGCGTTCCCGGGCCGGGCCGGGCCGGGCCGTTCAGACCCCCGGCCCGGGTGGACGCAGACCTACCTGCCCAGAGCCCTCTGCTCGCTCCCCTGAGAGCTCCCATTTAGGGCGGATTTTCTCATAGCTGAGTGGAACGAAACTCTGCCTGCTCAGCATGAAAGATATACTTTAAAATACTTAAAAAAAAAAAAAAAAAACACTATCTTGGGAGGGAAGCTGGAAAAAAAATTCTTAATGTGGGGTCAAGTTGCTCCTGTTCAGTTCTCTTGTTTTCCTGCTGTTTAATTGCTTTATGGATAAGCCCTTCCTTTGCAACCAAATCACTTACAGCTGTTGCCTTTGGGAGGCTCTGGGCTACTCCTCACTTTGGGTTGCTAACTTGGCTGGGGCATTTCTGATTTTTCTGATTGGCAGATGTAATCATGACTGCATTTATCCCAGCAACACGCAGCACCTGTGTCAGTCGGAGCGCGAAAAGCTTTCCATTTCACTTTAATCTGCTTCTCTTTATTCAAAATGTCCTCGCTGGACTCTAAAAACCAAACAGAACAGTCCTGGCCAAGCCTTCCTGCTCGGAGGTGACAGCTCACTGTGGCTGTGTGACATGAGTGATGGACGATGTTTAAATACTCCTGCGTATCTCTAGCCCATGCCTGGAAACAAGAAGTGAACTAAAGAGCCTAGATTTTGTAAAGCCCTTTTCATTCCAAGTCATTCTATGAGTTCATTTATGACTCACACTGTAAGATTATTTAACACACCAGTCTGGAAATTTAAGCCACTATCTCTGAAGAAAACACAGCTGTTTCACTGCACCCAGACACTACAATCAGGTGCTTTTGAGAAAGGGATGAATGGGCTCTCCAGGTGAAAGGGCAGGGGCGAGTTAGTTGCAGTGTGCATAATTAAACCACATCACAGATGTGAAACTGCAATTACATACTTGTAATGATCAGAGAGGCCCCATTTTCATAAAGCCCTGCCACAAACCGTGGGAAAGGCCCTGAATGCCCAAGCAGTTGTACAGTGATTCTGGAGTCAGGATCATTTCAGAAAAAGGCTGTCTATAATTTAGGTGAGCCAAGAATGGTTCTAGGGAAACTGTTCACCTCTGCAAAGTAAAAAATGAATGCATCACTATTTCCATTCCAGCACACAGCTTACGGTCTACGTGTTGGACATGTGTCACCCAAATGGGATGTGCTCATTCTGGTCACCTGAGGACAACGGAGCCCCAGAAGCAGTCTTTGATTCTGCACAAAATACCATGAACTAGAAGCATCGAATGAACCTAAGAGGGAGCAAAAGGAGAAGCGTTACAGGTAGTTAAGCTGTGGGATTCCTCACAAGAGGCACTTTGAAAGACTACATAGGTAGAAAGAGCAGTTCAAAACAAGCTCAAAGACTCACTGAGCAAAGTGAAAGCCAGATACCATTTGGGGT
The DNA here is from genome assembly GCA_032273925.1 of Rhynchotus rufescens. Taxonomy (NCBI): domain Eukaryota; kingdom Metazoa; phylum Chordata; class Aves; order Tinamiformes; family Tinamidae; genus Rhynchotus; species Rhynchotus rufescens. Next base: position 10,973 of record JAVCKT010096579.1, on the reverse strand, counting down.
TTGGGAAGTGCCTGAGTCATAATTTGCAGGAGACTGGCAGATTGTCTGGGGGTGTGTAATAGTATCTATGCATTATGCTGTCTCCAGAATGACCATCGCTGCAGGCGGGAGGCTGGCCTACACAGACCTTTCTTCTCATTCAAATGCCTTTTCTTGTATTTTCACATTTAATAGCATGTACGGTATGAAAATATAATATAGTTCCTGAGCTTGATATGCAAAAATGCAAAAAAAAATTTGCAAAAACCTTTGCAAATTTATTTTGGATGTTCCATTATTTTTGCCTAGTACAGTTGCTGTAAAGGGCTCCTTCCCAAAAAGATAAAAGCTGAAAATCCTGCCATGAGACTGTACAGATCATTTGGCCTGTCAGGAGTAGGATACAAGACAGGGGGCAAGAACCTGAACCTGTTTCCCTTTTTCTTTTTGGCAACTGCCCACATGCATTTTGTTTCCTTCTCCACTCTAGGGAATCCTTTGACTTTATACTCCTCTCTAGTGCCCAATTCTAAACATAGAGCTAAACTTTGCACTTAGTGAGCGGGCAGCATCGAGATCTAACATGCGCACATAGCCAGCTATGTCTGTTTGGAAAATACTGCAGAATCAATGCTAAAATAAATGGTTCAAGTCAGATCTATCAGAAGCAATTCCCCTTGCAGTTTTAATTTAATTACGGGGAACTCAGGGCTCCCTCTCCCCCTTTCGCTAGTTCCTGTCAGGGGCAGCGCTCAGCTGTGAGGGCCAGAGGAATAAGTTACGTGTTTCGCAGGACAACAGCAGGAAACTCCTCTCCTTGAGTATGGTCTTTCTTCATTGAAGTAACTCCAGCAAATGGCCGGTAAAATTGGGAAATAACAAGTTTCTACAAGGAGATGAAATTGCAGGCCTTCACTAGCTGATTATTATATATTTTTCACCTTCTTTGTTTAACCTTTTCAGCCACAAATTCTAGATCTAGAATGGCGCAGCACCAGTCTGCAAGAAAGTCTGGGCTAGACTGAGTCAGGTATCAATGCATGCGACCAAGGTGCCAGTGGATGGAAGGAGGATGTGGACCATGCCTTGACTTCTACCCGTGTCCTCTGCACACCTCATTCCAGTGCCGATAGAGAAATCCTCCTGTACCATGCTCTTTTCTACTCCTGCAAAGTTATGCTCAGAAAATTACCTGCAATTTTCCTGACAGAGTGGAAGATCAATACCAACAATCAGAATTTATCACTGTTTGAATCTCATTTCTTCAGCTTTGTGAGCTCTGAAATCACCCTCGGTACTTGATCGATGGTATGGACTAAAGAAGCCCTTTCTAAGAAATTATTTATACCTTTCTATAAATAGAAGATTGTTTTAAACTCGAGAATTGTATAGGAGGAATAGTGATCCAATGAGAAATGAAATGATCTGGGAAAAAAAAATCAGTCTTACTGCAATTTGAAAGGCGGTTTGATAAAGTCACAATCACTTATGGTTAAACAGCTTTGACAGTGCTCCATCTCATTTTGTAAAGGTTCTCCTGATGCCAAACATTTGCGATATCCTTGTGGGAGGGCTATCCTTGTGGGACAGCTGCCACTACAGCTCCAGAGGGAGGCTGTATTTCTTCCTACGACCAAGTCTCTCCTCTTTCTATGCACTTTTTTTCAAGCGTAGCTACATCATCCCCATACTGCCTATGTCGATCTATATAATCTGCTTATCAACACAGATACAAATTACGGAGAGTTAGAGGTTATATGAGCCTCTGGAGCAAATATCATCCGCACAGATCCAAGAAGTGACTGGCTTAAGTTCACTCAAGAACTGCTTTGAACAGAAATTCTCTACTTTTAGCTTCTCTAAAAGCTAAAAGTCTTTGTTACCAGCTTCTCTACTTTTAAAGACGCATCACGTAGTATATGTAACAGCTACATTCCCTTTCAACTAGCAGTATACAGCTGCATGAATTCCAAGAATTAATTACATTTTGTACATTTGGGATGCTTGAACGCTACCAAGAGTTCTGAAGTCCAGAAAAGTGCCATGAAGACTAATGAACCAACACATTTTGGATAAACTTTGATGAAGGGGAGACACCTGAATGCTGTGAGATAAAAACATATTTATAACACGTGATTCATGTTTATGTACACCTGTATATACACACATATAGACACATATTCCCATGCAAACACAAAAACAGTGAACAGCCAGGAGCCCAAACCTGTATCTAAAATATTCTGTAAGATTTCTACCCAATCATGGTAACACCATCTGTTCCTGTTGACAGGATTTTACAGATGGACTTGATTACTTTTTGTTATTTATTTCTGAATATGGCCTTTAAAGTAGTATCTCTGAGGCGTTTCTATTCTGTGGCTCCATGCAAAGATTACAGGGGTCTTTTCTGTCCCCATCTCTCTGTATTCCTTTCGTGCTGAGAATCAAACGTGAAAAATAACAGCTTACAGCTATCTGCTGATAACAGGTTACACGGAGAAAGGGTAGGGAAAAGAAGAGGCAAAGTACCATTTTATTAGTCCTGAACTGGCAAACAAGTACTCTTGACCATTTAAAATGATCTTCAGATTCTACAGTAAAAGTTCAAATCACTTGGAATCAGTTCCACAAAAAGCATCTTAATATAAAAATGCTGTGGCTTTTATTACAGGTTTTTTTTTCCTAGAGATTTAACAAGTTGTTAAATATCCTGAATAGCCTCAAGAGGTTATAGACAATAACTCTCTCCTGCAAAAGGCACTGCAAATAACTGCCACTGGAGCAGATAAAATATCAGTGAGCAAGTGTCAGAGAATAACTCAGTTCTAACTCAGCTGCTAACTCAATTCCCTTCTCAGTGTTGTAAGACTTTGCTTTTAAAGTAAGCCTCATGTTTCAGGAAATACAATAAAACAGAAGAAATACATCCTGTAAATCAACTGAGTTCCGGCATTTATTTCTCACCTACGAAGCCATTCGGTTGGAGCAATGCAATGCTCCTAGCAGTGCCTACGCACTGGTGTCCGGCTGCAAACATTGACTGAGTTCTGCCACTGCAGTTAAGACTTTCAGTAGGGGAAAGGATGATGAGAGTGGGAAATAAGAGTAAGAAAATTACCATTAAAAAGCTAAAAATAGAAGAATCAATGCAGGAGGAACAGGCCTGAAAGAATACTTTGAACTCAAGGTCAAGAAAATTGAATATATTTCTTTTTGATTGACCATGCTTTTTCAGTCAAAATGTTAGTCAAATATGGAATGAGTGTGCTTGCAGGGAGAGAACTGCCAAGTCATTCAGAAGCACAAATCACCCCAAAAGCTACTGTATGTGCTCATAAATCCTCAAACTGTCTGTTTGAGGCAGTTCCTTACACACAGATACATATTTGTGTAAGTCTATACACTGCAAATTATTTTAGATCCAGATGTAAGAATGAGCAGTATTTTAAAACTTGTGTTAATAGCCCTGCTATCAGAAACACAGCCCTGAAATCCAGAAACACGAGCTGATTCCAGTAAAGGATATTAAGGTGGAAGAGGTGGTCTCATAATTCCCTGAAATGCTTATGTAAATAAAAGCTGAAAATAGAAGGAAATGTATTTCAAGGTTCTTGATATGCTTAAGACATAATGCCTTCAAATTAGTATTTTGGAAGCTAATTTTAGTGACTTATGTTTTCAAATGTGTAAATACTTGAGCAAAAGCAGAAAAGAAGTGTAACTCACCTCTGCCAGCAGTTGTTTCACCCAACAACATGTGAGCAACCCCCTCCACACATAGATCAGGCAAAGAGTATGATTAACAAATCAATTATCTTTGATTAAAGCAACAAAAGAAAAAATAAACGTACCTTCGGTCACCCCAATGTCAATAGTTCCTTTCACTTGACTAAAGCACCACAGCACATCCTGCATGAGGTTCCCCAGTCCTGCCAGAAGAACACATGCGGAGAGAAGACACGCTCACACGTCTGCACAGCTAGCCCGCTGAGGAGCGAACACGCGCAGAGGCACGTGCGAACCGGCACACCAGCACCTGCCGGCCCTGCACGGAGGGAGACGTCTGCTCACCTGGTATCATTCTTCCACAGAGAGTGCACAGCTAGCACTGCAAATCTGCAAGCATGACGCCCGCGCTATGAATCGCCCGTCTGTCTGTTCCGTGTACCATGGCAGAGCTATTCCCAAGCCGGTGCAATTGGAGTCAGTCTCCTCCACATCACTGGCAGCACCACACCAGAGTCAGGAGGCCCTGTAGTCACGGCCTTTGTCACAGCCTCTCCTCATCGGAATACTAATGCTCCAAACCATTCCCATCATCCAAGCAGAGACACAAAGAGCTACAACGACGACGACAACAACAACGTTCTTCCCAGATTATGGCCAGCGTGGCTGTGAACTGCTTGGCAATGGTCCGCAGCAGAGTAACACTGCAGCACAACAGCATTATCAACATTTTCCTGGAATCTGAAGTGCACGGTATGTGTTTTAAAAGAATACTACAGGCATTTCTATTATTAGGCATATTTAGTAAACTGCATCTCTCTAAACTGTTCTTGCTGCTCTAGCGATACTTTCTGTCAAGATAGTGAGAGAAATCAGGATTTTAACTACTGCTGCTCATTTTCTCGACAGCTCAGCATTCTTTCCCTTTCTGTAATGCAGTCTTCACTGTAGCACAAAAAATACACAGCCTCAAAGGACAACCTTCTTCCTTTTAACACGTATTTTATCTCAAAGCACTTTTCAAACATGGAAAACGCAGCACAATGGAGCTGAGAGAAGGAAACACCCTTTTACACACAGGTGAAATGTGGCACTGAAAATTCAAGTGTTTCACAGCACAGAAGCATGATCTTAAACTCAATCAGGAGATCATGCTATTTTCAAACTCATTTTTTTTTCCTTACGAAAGAAAAACATGGGATTGATAAACAGATAACACAGAGATAGAACTGAGCTAAGCAAACTAACTCGTAGCCTAGCCATGTCCTTGTGAGATTTCGGCCTCAACAGAACTATGCTGAGGAAATAACTTGTTCAACTTTTACAGCCAAAGAAAGAGAAATCCAGACAAGGTTTAATCAAAACTTACATTTAATTTGATCTTCCCATTTTCTCTTACACAGATATGCTTTAGACAACTATCTGTCCATGCATCCATCCGAGTGCTGCTCTGACTTTCCATTTGTTTGTTGTCTTTTATTTTTTTTAATTCTATGAAAGCATTAAAATTGAAAATGATATAAAGATTGGGAAAGGCAAAATGAGGGAGGAAATCATAACTGCTTATAACATTTCAAAAGTGCTTTTGCTTATATCATGGCCTTTTTGGCATATTAATACAAGTCAATATATAAAAGGTAAACAGTAAAATAACAATATACATTATAGCACTATATTCAAACTGTAGAATAACTTTTGTCAGAAGATTCAAGCCAAATACAGTGGAAAATGAAGTTTTAAGAGAAATGGAAAAATCTGGAATTTGAGGCTATGAATTAGCCTCATAAGATTCTGAAAAAATATTAACTTTATTGAAATTCATAATTTAACATGACCAAGCAATACACAGAACCATAAAAATCTGACATGGAGATGTGAAAAAATACAAACTTACTAAAAAAAGAAACAAAACCTTAATGTTATTGCATAAACTTTAATGCCTCATAAATTCTTCTAACATATTTCAAAAGCAAGTTCATAAGCAACATGCTGGTTAAGAGGAGCAATATCATTATCTCCTTTCCAGAAAACTCTTTTGTGTGGTTATTTACATCCTTTCAGAAAAAAAAAAAAAATCATCTCCTTGAAAAAATGATTTATGACTTAAAATTCTTCCTCCTATCCTGAAAGTCCAATCAGATCTAACAAGTTTCTGAGAAACAGTATTTTTGTCATTTTTCGTGTTTTCCTATATGCGAGAAGTGACCTGGGAAGGAGCACAGAGACGGTTTGAAACCCCGGGAGGGACAGACCCTGTTTTTCTGGCTGGCTGTTTGCCCAGCTATGGACAGCTGTAATTTAGCATTGTTTGCAGCTCTTGTTTAAGAAAAGCTACACTTGTTTTCCTGAGCATCAGATGAGGCTTTTTCTTCCTGAAACACACATACACACAAAAGGAGTTTTTAAAGGAATTATTTATAACTCTCAACTTCCTTAACAGCCCACAAAACGGCACCTTTGCCATTGTATGCGCTGTAGTAAATGGCTGGGCTGGTATGAATTAACTAGCCTCCTGCCAATCCACTGTGTAAAGAAGCAGCTGGGTTTTTTTTTATAAAAAGTGTTTAAGAATATTTTTAATTTAGATAACAAAGGCAGATAACAAACAAGTTTCTGCTTGTTTATTAATCAGCCTAATTTTTAATAAATTTCTACTGGTCATGGGTAAGGTGGTACTGGTAATAGGTAAGGTACATGGTAAAGGGATGAAAGGCCTAATTCCGTACTCAAACTTAGATTTTGGTCTAAGTCCGTCTTGGACCAAAATTTAATGTTCGTCTGTCGCCATGGGGCTACCGCGGGGACGTCCCGCGCCCACCGGAGCACGTGCCGCGCATGCGCCCTGCTGCGCACGCGCCGCGCCCACCGCAGCACGTGCCACGCACGCGCCCTGCCGCGCCGCGCACGCTCCGCGCACGCGCCCTATCGTGCCTCGCACGTGCCGCGCCGCGCATGCGCACTCGCCGGCGCGGGAGCGCGGGCGGGAAGGCGGCCGTGGCTCCTCCTCCGAGATGAGGCGGAGATGAGGCGGCTCCTGCGTAGGTCGGGAACGGGCAGTGGGAGCCCGGGCTGCTGCTGCCCAGCTCAGCCGGCACTGCATGGAGGCCGGCTCAGGGCAAGCGTGCACCTTGCTGCGAACTGCTGGTGTCCCCAAGGTGCTGGGAGGGTGCTCTCCTCCTGGGAGATTCGCCAAGGAATCAAGGAATGAGTAAGAGTTCACACATAGGGTTTTGGGCTTTTAACTTCTCAGCAGACATGCTGTATTTTGAGGGTGAACTCATTTCACCTGAGAAACACTGAAGAAAGTCTCCTGTTTAAACCAGAAGCTGCAAGATCTGCTACATGTTTCCACACTTACTGAAACATGATAGAAAAGTGAATTTCAAAACTGCAGAGCTTCCTACCAGAAACACAGAAGGCCTTTCAGCTAGCCATGTTCTTGAGTGGTGGTTATTGCACATGGTAAGTGCCTGTCCCACAGAGGCTGCCCGGGTCTTGGCTGGCATGTCCGTGTGGTTGGGGCAGCTCGAACGGGGCAGCCCCAAGGGGGGGGTGCTGGTGCTGGCCTGTGGCTGGGGCAGCTCGAACGGGGCAGCCCCAAGGGGACAGCCTCTCGTGCCGCCTGTGGCTGGGACAGCCCTGGTGGGGCAGCCCCAGAGGGACAGCTCGAATGGGGCAGCCCAACTGGGACAGCCCCCTGTCATGACTCTGCTTTGACCGTCAGAGCAGGGCGTGTGGTCTGCAGGGAGAACCCAGCACCAGGCTGCTTCACCACAGTTAAAATTACTCATTAGGGGGGAAAAAGCACAGTGCTAAAATAACTTACTTCTGCAAATGACATGTTTTTTTTTTTTTTCTTCCCCAGATTCCAAGCAGATGACTTTTTGTAGCAGAATGTACTTCCCTGGCTTGTGTCTCCTCAACTTCTCCCTCAAGGATAGGAGGGAGCACGCTTGAGCAGGTTAGTTCATACAAGTCAACGGCTGTTGGAGCAGACTTTTCTCTCCAGAGATTTGAAGTGCAGATTATAAAATCTGGAAAGAAAATATATAATTAAGACCATCTGAGGCAAGGATATTTTTAAGTGTAAGATTTTCTTTATATTGTCAGAGAAATAATGAGATCTCATTCTCTAACAAAAGCAATAAGCAAGTACTTGTTTAAAAAATGTGGGAAAGTTTAATTCGTTATTATTGCCTTATTATTCTAGACTTTTTTGTTATTTATTGTTTAGCCATTGTAGGACTGTAAAACTTAGACTCTTAGTTTATTTTGACTATTTTGAAGAATCCACATGACAATTTTTCCATGTCTTATAAGCATTTCTCAGACACAGAGGCTGGTGAAGTTCATTCAGGAGTTTTCAGCAGTGGAGACAGAAGGTTGGACATCTGAACTCTTCACAAAGTACTAAACACCTACAAAAAGCAAGTTTTTTATAAAGGTAGGGACAAGTGGTTATGCAAGCTATTGCTTTCAGCTGAAACCTGAGTATCTTGTGAGATTCTGTGAGTCAGAGAAAAATTACCTAGAATTGATATCCCATCATAATACCCGAGTCCTGTGGTATTGCCTTGTGTCTTTTCTAGCAGTCAAGTCCAAACAAATGTGCTAAAAGTGGCCTCAATAATAGATTGAGTATTTCCTTAGTTTGCATTTAGATGGTCTTTGTGTAAGCTTGCTAGGAATTTGCTCTGGGCCTACAAGTACACCAGCAAAGCCTTTTAAATCATTCTCAGAAATGACTTTCTTAATTTGTCTTAAGAATTGTCTTTAGAAAAATTGAATTTTATGGTGCACTGACACCTGGTCATGCATGGATGGCGTGTGCTGGAGAGGCCATGGCAGTCCCTGAGGCTTCTGCCAGATACAGTATTTGAACCTATCCAGGCATTCATGACCCCAGGAGAATTGTTTCGGAGGTCTTTATTGGACCTTCTGACAGCAGCTCACTATAGTTTATGTCAGACTTTGAATGATGGAAGTGAGGTTTGTATTAAAGGAAATAAGCTCAAAGGAAAGCTGGGTTTGTGAGGGAAAGGTGAAGGGAGGATGAAATATTTGAATACCTATAGGAAATAGAATAAAAGCTTTCTGAAATGCCTGTTAGTGATCTTCCTGGAGCTTTCAGAGGAGTGAAAATGAGTCTCAAACGTGCTGTGCAGTTTGCAGAATCTTGGCCAATTTGCTTTCATAAACATCTGTCTTTATTAAAATTTTGGTCCAACAGTCTTTCACAGGATTTATTCTTGTTCTCACTGCTGTGGCTTACACGTCAGCACCCTGCGGTCATTTACTCTTGCTTTGTGCCTGTAGTGCTGAGAGCAGCATAAGGGTTTCTGTGCCTTTGGCTCCTCCAGAGAAAACCTTGACATACAGGAGAGAGGGGGAAACAAAACAAAACAAAAACAAACAAAAAACAGATTGGAAAAATGACCTACAGTAACTGAGTCCTCATTTTCTATGTGGCAGAGGGTTTAGATATTTGACTTAAAAGATACTGTTGTATTTTTTTAAGCCTTATTGCTGATCTTATTTGAGCAAGTTCCCTGTGAGCCATTTAGAGTTTGTAGTTTTGCCATTATCTATAAATCTTCTTTTCTTTTAAAATGCCAATTCTTGCGAAGATAGGATTTCACTAATGAAGTACATGTCTTGTGATTTTGATGTATAAAAAGCTTGCCTACAAGCTTGGTCTCTCTCTGCATGCAAATTAAATGCCTTTTTATTCTAAGGAGTCGAAAAACTCTTTAAAAATCAAATATGCCTGAGGAAAGACTGCACACAGCTACTGATAATTTTTATGTCTGCTATTAACTGCATTGCATTCAGATCTGGAAATAAATGGGTCTTGGATGTTGTATGTCAGTGGGAGACCATTTATTTGAGTTGCATATGACAGTCTGTATTAATGTTGATGGTTTGGGTGATGAACACAAAAAGATTATTTAACAGTGTGCGTGAGGTCATGATATGTAGCATTGGGAGTTTCCCTGGTTTAAACTTTTCAGCCCACCTGTTAACATATCATGTGACCATAAAATAGCATTAATGTTTGTGGTCAGTTATTTATCAGAACAATCGTTAGCATTCCAGCTCCTGAATTAGAGCTATTACACAAACACTGCGTAGTTTTGTACACAAACCTATTCATGAAGCATTCATTTCTTCAGAAGATAACTTAGAATTTTTTAAAGCTTACGATTCTTTGCTAGAATTTTTGCCTCTTGTTTTTCTCAAATTAACTATTATATAAAAAAAATTGAAAAAAACTCACGCAAATGAAGCTCAGATGGTGATCACTGTGGCAAATGAAGAGTAAATTGAAGTGGATTTCTTTCTGTTTTCTGGCAGAGATAGATATGACTCTTATTAACCCCAGAGTGAGTATGTGTCCTCTATAGAGTGCAGAGTTGGAATGGAATGTCTAGAGTATACCCTCATGTGTTAGGAAGATCGAAGTCAAGGAAAATCCCTTTGTATTTGGAGTACAAGCCAGTTAAATGTGAAAGGGATAGGGAGATTTTTTTTTTGGCTGAGAACAATGAACTTTTTTAAGGATAGACATGTAGTTGGGAGGATTGGAAGAGAGCTGACCTTCCATTTACCATGCTAGTGTGTTCCTTTCTCAGCTTCTCACTCCACTTCTTAGGTGATTCTTATGATGCATTCAGTAACTGTGAGTGCAATAACAGGCGAGATAGCTGAACTGGAAGGAAAATAGATACAACAGTGTTGGTGCTGATAGAGGTTGATTCCCCTTGTTCTTTGAGTAAATTTTGCAGCTAGTCTTCCAGAAGTCCCGATACCTGATCTAGTTAGTTTTAAATTGCAGTTGTTGACATGGTATAAACACTGCAGTATAAAGGGAGTCTATTTAGTAGAGGATAGTGAGTAGACCCTGGTTTAAATGCCATTCGTATTCAGTGCAATATTCCAGTAATCCACAAATGGGAAGCTGTTGACAACAGGTTGAGAATAATAGAGGAACAGATTTGTGAGTAACAGAGGAGATTTGAGAATAATCAGAGACATGTATGTATGTTTGTTTGTTTGTTTCAACTGAAACCTTTACAGTTGCCATCATGAATATTGCAGATAAAGAGAAAAGCTTGGTGAATGCTATTTTATTGTATGTATGTGCAGACTACTGCCATGTAGCAAATACTTCAAAAGCTGCTGCTGGCAAAGCTCTAACTAAGTGAAATAAATTCTGTTCACACACACAAAAAATCTAATCTGTGTCCTGCAGCCCCAGAGCTGATCTG
>JAVCKT010096578.1:0-12866 GCA_032273925.1 Rhynchotus rufescens | reverse complement strand
TTCTGTACTTGATAACCCCTACTGAATTTCTCATCCAAAAATTTGATTAGTGCCGCCTCCTACCTGTGTTGACATGTAGTGGCTGCAGTATCCTCTGGCATGAAGTCTTACTAGTTTGTTCACTTTTGCTTGCTTGAAACCTGTAATCTCCTATTTTCACTTGGTGGTCTCTTAGTTCATGTCCTGGAAAAAACAAAAAAAGCGAGCGAGTGGTCCCTATCCAGTTGGCCCTTTATATCAGTCAGGAATTGAGAACTTCTACCAAATATTTTCTCAGTGCACTCCAGGCTAAGGACTCCTCAGTTATTTAGCTGTCTCTCCCTATTGCTCTCACTTCAGTCCATGTGTGAACCTTTTCTAATGCTGTTCTGTGCTTTGGTCAGAAGGTTTGCGGGGTGAGCTCAAAGTAGCATGAGTGCCTTCTGAAATGTCAAGGACCTGATTTTGGTCAATATTCCTCTCAGCAGACAAGTGTGTGGAACTGCAGGATCTGTTTGTTCTGCCTTAAATGTATGTAACAGAAATTAATAAACTTTCTTTTCAAAAATTGATATTAAATAAAGGAAGGAGCAACTGTCAGGAATTATCGGTCGAAAGGTTGTTGAAGGAACAAGGCAGTACAAGCAATACAGAAGAATGTTTTCTCTGTGACACTGCCACTATACATTGCTCTTCATCCTATAATAATTACTCAGCCTAAAAGACGGTGGGAGCTAAAAGTCCTGAAGGACATAAAGGCCACCTTTGCTTAAGGATTTATCTCTGCATCAGATGCTGCTTTGACTTGCATAGGAAAAAAGTTAAAATCTCTGTTTGCCAATCTTTTCACGTGATCTTATTTGGCTGGCTTGCTACTTAATGATTTTGGCTTTTCCTGCTACTATAAATTTAGTTATTTCAACTGCTGCTCAAAAAGGCAATTTAAAAAAATTCTCTGATCTCAGGGAAAGTTACCCAAGGCAGTTGAATTCCATAAGTTTAATGTGTGCTGTGTATGTGACTTACCTTTTACCTGATAAACAGGAATTTTATTCTTATGCTTCTGATTTTTGCTATGATTTGCCCTGCAATTCTCAAAAGCAACTGATTTCTTATGACTGACTCACTTTGAAGGCACTTCTGATGTATGTGACATGTCAAGCACTGGCTTCCTCTCTTGGGAGGAGTCCTTAAGCCAGAAGAAAGAATAATGTCAAAATGACACTTTAATACATATTTTGATGCTTTCTCTAAATTTTCATTTTAATGCACTATATTTCTGCTGTTTCTCTATATTGTAAGTAGTCCATTACTGTAATTCTCCATAACATTATATAATTAAACCTAATTAGCTGCTTTTAATTTTCAAAAATATCCTAAGGCCAGAACAGACATTGAAAATACTACGTGGCTGGCTTAAACTGTCAGCCAAGCTACAAATCCTTATTGCTCGCCCCTTTCTGGGGAGTTGTGGATTTGCTCTAGTATTTGGCTTTGTGCCTAAGACTTCTTTTTGTTTATGAGCAGGTGCCAGTATGGGGATGTGTATGTGCTCCAGAATAGGTGTGACTCTGTGTGTGTCTGAGTGATTCCTTACATAATTTCTATCTGAATGGGGAGAAATCACAGCTCAGTAAAACTGCATTTCAGACTTTGAAGGGAAGTTGAGAGAGCTTAATCACTACCCAAAAGACTCAAATGAACTGGTGTTTACTGCTAAATCCCCCATGATCTATGGAGCCTTCTAAAAGCAGAGCTGCCCCTTTCTGAGCTGCAGAGTCTGTCTCATGGTGTTCGGGGACTTTAATTTCAGTCCTGGCTGAACAGAGAGAGAAGCTGAAGGAAGGAACTGTGTCACTGTAAAAATAAAATGTATGGTCTTTCAGGTCAGGTTCAAGATAATTTTTCCTTTATTGGTCGTCATTCTTTTTTCTTCCTTATTCATCTTGTGTTTTTTTTCTTCCCTGCTTGGTTTAAAACAAGCACTATCTGAGGACTCTGGCTACACTTACTTTAAAATGATGCAATAAAACTAAAAGTGTGCGTGTTTTCTTAAAAAGTGTATGCATTTCTTAAAAAGCACTTTAGGTGACATGTCCTTGAATCAAATGCCTTTGTTTCTAAATAGCTGACAGAAATAAGCTGCTTTGTGAGAGGACAGGATGATTTTCATTTCTTTTTCTTAAAGAAGTGAATGTGCAGGTGATTGCCCTGAGGGGTCTAATCTTTGTGGTTAACAAGTATAGAGGGAAAGGGGAGGCAGGCAGCTGTGCCCCCACAGCTCAAAGCAAATAGCTCCTTAGTGTGAGATGGGAATTCCTCTGAGATGGCATGGATGTTTTTTCCACTTAATCTTGAAAGACAGAGAGAAGTGATGAGTAGAGTGTGAACTAAGTACACAATTAAGGATAAATGAAAATCTAGTTACAAGACAGCAGTGAAGAAATAAGAGCAGGGGAATGGCAGGGCTGGGGTCCTTCCTGCTTTCCAGCAAAAGCAGGAACTGCATCTGTGGGAAGCGAAGGCAGTGAGCGTGGTGCCTGCCTGCTCGGGCAGAGCCTCGAGTCCTGCTGTTGAGCTGAGCTAAGAGTTCTCAGGGTGGCCTGGAGTGGGCAGGAGGGAGGAGGCCATGGGGCTGCCATGGGCCTGGGGATGCTGGGGCAAGGGCAGCTGGGCAGAGGGTTTCTGTTCTACACAGGCTGTCCGGGCACAACAGGCATGAAACACTCTGGACTTGGTGGTGCCTTGTTGGGCTGCTGAACTGGGCCCAGCTTGTCCCTCCCCACAGGGATCCCGTTCCAGGCCGGCCGGGCCAGCTCGGTGCCTTGGTTGCTCCAAGCCTGTGGTCAGACCACGTCCTGCTGCTGGTGGTCTCCTGAAAGATGAAGCTGAACGTGTATGGCAAAGCTGTTAATAAACGTGCTGATGGTGAGGGGCTCGCCTGCTTGCTGAGAGCGCTCCGTACCCTGACCAGGCGAGGCAAAGAGAAGGCAGTAATGCAAGCAGAGGAGCTCGCACTGGGGAGCGAAGAGCCTGCTGCTAGTGTCAGTGGTCATAAAAAGGGAGTCAAGTCGGGGATTCTGTTGTTGGTCTTTTCTGTGACTCAGCCCTAAGAATCTGCTCTCTTCCTTTACTGGGTTGTTGATGTCATGTTGCAGTGCTCTGATTTTTGCTATTATTGCAGCAGTGATGGATATAAAACCTACTTCCAACTTTCTGTGTTATTGTCTCACCACTATTTTATTATCTGGGAAAAAGTTTTTCATGTAATGTTTACAATTCTTTGTCTCCTTTTGGTATAATCTCTCTTTCAGAAAAGTTAAGTAAAACTGAAAAATATTTTCTGATTTCCAATGAAATACAAAAAAGTTATTACACTGCTCAATGCTGTTTAAATGGAGAAAGAGTTAAAAGAAAGAGCCACTCCTTTTTGGTGCTGTAAGTGCTATGGGAAAAGTGTTTTCATCTTGTTTTAGACGAGGAAAAAAGTCACTTCCATGTGTCACTTATAGGTATGCAACTATCTAGAAAATGAAGATGCAAATATTAATGTAAGGGAATAGCAGATAATGCAACTTCTTATGGTGTTCCCAAACAACTCTGTTTCAGCTTAGGTAGATCAAAAAGTTTTTTGTGAAAAGTGAATTAGAAGTGTTTTTCTGAGGATGGCAGTGCTGTACACAGAAAGCACCTTGATTCTGGTGAAAGCCTATTTTATGTTAAGTACTGTCATCGTTTTATGCCTATGCAGTAAAAAATGGATCAGACTTATTGGGTAGTTAGTTGCTGCCCTTTCTAAAAGGAGAAATGAATAATGAAAAGGGAATTCAGTTTGGGTCCTGTTGTAGAAACGTGCCACATAAGGTCGTCTAAACCCTGTTGTTGACATCTCTGCTCTCGCTAGGCCTTTAGGCTGGCGGAGTTATTCAGCACGTGAGAAGGAGCAGTATGGAAGTGCCTGGATGTTGCTGTTAGTGTATAGCATCACTGTTGTGTTGCTATTTGGAGTTACGATAAAAGCAGAGAAGTGCAAAACGTGCTTTTGGGAGTATCTTCTTTAGCCTCCTTTCAGCACGAGAGCTTTCTACTGCTGTGCTCCCTTGCCCCTTCCCAAGGCTGCAGGCTGCCAGTAAGGCCGATCTCCTCGGGCTTTGCTCCCGCAGCGGGACCGAGGGAGCAGGCGCTGCCACGGCATGTGTGAATGCACCTCAATTGGGAGGTGGCACGGCAAGGGTACAAAATGCACCTGCTCCTGCATGGCTCGCATACTTAGGCAGAGGAGGGCAAAGGAGCAAAACTCTTAGTCTCTTAAGACGCTTGTGTGCAGTACTGCTTTGTCCTCGGGTGAGGTTGTTGCCAACTTCTTTGCATGTGCTTGTTTTCCTCTCTGGGTACACGATATGTGCAGGGGACTCCTTTGGCCAGGGAGAGTGGGCAGTTTGTCAGTGGTTGGATGTGGGTTTTTTATTACTACTTTTTTTTTATTTTTTTATTCCATGCAGGTGTGAAAAACCAACTTTTCCCAGTCTTAATAGTCTTAATATCACTGCAGCTGAAGAAAATTCTGCATTTGCACTTCAGATAAGTTTTTTTTTTTTTTAAAGAGAGTCATAATGGTAGTAAAATAGTGTGTTCTATACATGTCCTTTTTACAGTTAGGAACTTCAGCTTTATAGAGATCTAACTTGAATCTTTAAGATATAAAATGCATCTGTTCGTGCAAACTCTATTTGGATAGAATAATATGCCTGTATTCAAACAAAGACAAATTATCATCAAATTCTGCTAATCTCATGAAAATTCTATGTTATTCAACTCATGACTTATAACTAAATGAAAGCAGAATTTAAGCAGAATTTAAGTTCTTTTCTAGACAAATTTGTGCAGAATTACTTTTTTTCCCACACTCAGGAGCTTCTTTTTTTTCTGTGAAGGAACTTCATAAAATCCAGAGGTATGAGAGCTAAGAATAAGTGCATTAACTTTGAAACTGAAGAGCAATTCAATAAAAGCATTCTATAATGCAGTAGATATATAGGTACCATAATTATAGAATGTCTAAATGATAGGCATATGCAAATATGTGTGTGTATGTGTGTATATATATATATATGAAATCTAAGATTTTTATACCAAGAATTAATAGATACAAGTTTCTCATCTGCTAGTCTAAAGACTGCTGGGCTTGGTTGTCTGTGAGAGCTTACTCCTGTGTGCTGAAGGTTTCTATATTTGTTTTTAGTTTCTTGCATTCATTGCAGAAAAGGTTAACGCTGTTCCTTAGATTTTAGGAATTGCTGTGAAAAGGTGTTTTGCCTAGGAAAATGCAAGTGAGGTTCAGTACTAAGGTAAAGTTAATACTATACAAAACTTGAGGTGATTACCTAAACCTAGAAAGAAGAAATGGATACTTATTTAGAGCAATAACTGCTTGAGATGAGTGTTAGGAGGAGAAAAGAAAGGATGGATGCCTTTTTTTGAGTCTGTGTGCTGTTATCAGGAGATTTCCTCATCCTTGGTTACTCCATTCATCAATGTCAAGCTAATGACTAGTTGTGCTTATTGCTAATAGTTACTGATCAGTGGAACTGACACCAGATTTAAAACTGAATGTGATTACATGGCTCCAAGCAAATGGAAGTACCATTTTTCCTTTCATTCCACCTTGTCTTCCTTCAAATCCAGAACTCTCTGCTCCTGACTCCCTCCTCAAGACAGTAACTCTAAACTAAACAAAATTATGTAAATTGAATTGCTGTATGCCTAGAAAATTCCCAGTTATGTAAGTTCTAGTACAGGATAGTATCACTTCACCATAAAATCATAGAACAGAAAAGAAACCAAACCTTGCTTCTCACAATGTTATTCACATATTTTAGGCCTATTTTTTTTTATTTTTTAAAAATATATTGCAACTATTGCTATTTAAAAAATGCATTGCAGCAAACTCTGCTTTACATTTGTGCTATGCTCTCACACAAAAAAAAATAAAGCAGCCCCTAAGGACGTGATGCAGAATATAGTTTGGGTAGGCAATCTTCCTGTCACATGGGTAGAAAACAAGTTGTGTGACTCAAGTGGCGAAACCGTTTTCCAGTGTATGTGTATCAGTGAATTGAGTGGTGTGCGAGAGCAAGGTTTTGTGGTTTTCCTTGGAGATGTGACCTAGCCTGGACTTAAGCAGGTAACAAGAAAGTGTGTTTGTGGGCTGGCTTCAGGTAGCATCTCTCTCATATTGTTGATAACTCTGTGTTAATCTCAATACTTCTTTCTGTCTATTCAGGCTAAGCAGCCGCTTTGTGGTGTCCATGTGGGCATTTCAGTCTCTTGTGCAAAGGCTCTGAATTAGTTAGCAACCTATGTGTGTACAAGTTGCTTAAATTGTTCCTTCCAAAGTACATTCCCTTGTACTTGTTTTAAAGCAAATGCTTTACCTGTCATTCTCCTGACAAGTTATACAAAACGTTCCCCTTAAGGAGTGTTGATCAACTAATCTTGATTGCCACAGCCCTTCTCCTCAGAGGCAGGAAAGTTATCTGTGCTAATTTAACACATTCCATGCATGTCCTCAGAGTTTTGCCAAAGCTCTAACACGATTCCACCTTCTTGCACCTTCCAGTCTTTCTATTGCTGAAGAATCTGTTGTAAACTTGCAACAAGTGCAAAGCTGTGCTTGTGCCTTGCCTTTTCTGGTGATTTGGATTGATTTGTAACGCCTTTGCTGCGAGGGCCGGCCGTTTCGCCCTGCGGCCTGCGCTCCGTGACACCAGCCCCTCTACAACTGCCTCTCAAAGGCTTCCTGGTCGTGAGGGCTTCTGTGTGAGCTGCAAGGCCAGGCTGTGCTTCTGACACCTAATGTTTCCCTTCTGAATTTATAAATTATTGTTCTGGACTAAGCTGTTAACTTTTTTAAATTGATTTCACTGAGTCTGTTAGACGCCTATCGAGTGGAAGTTTGAAATTGTTGCCTAAAATTAGTCCTCTGTGTATAGGCACCTAGTACACTTTGGTGTAAGCTAAGTGCCTTGGCTCCCATTACAGTTGCTGGAAATCTAGGACTTGATTAACTTGTATAAACGCAGTTGTCTTGCTGTGGGAGATGACCTGGCTTCCAGCTCCTACTGCTTCAGGATGATGTGAGTTTTCTGTAGGCCGTGTGTTCTGCCTTGCAGTTACGTGCAGATGTCTCGGCTGCACATGGTATTTCTGCTGCTACTGGACAACTATATCTAGGCAACTGAGTATCTTTCCCTGGAGCTGAGAGAGCAAAATAATTTACCTTAACAAACATGTTTTGAATGGGCCAATGAATATTCCTGTCAGCTCCAGTGACTCTCTTAACCAGATGGAGAGCTTAGACATCAGTCATGAGTTAAAAAAACAAACAAACAAACAAAAAACCCCAATGAACGTAAACACCTAAATTTTTTCATATGGAAGATGGACCCCAATTCACCTGCCTAAAGAAAGTCATCAAATGTCATTGGAAAACCCTGGGGACACTTGAAAGGCTGGGAGATGATGTACAGCAGCCACTGGGGAACTATACCCTCCTGAACCAGGGAATCAAGGACAGGACCATCCTGACCCCATGTTGTCCTTTCCACAATCAATCAATCTTCAACTTGCCCTCTCTCACCAATCGTGAGGTAGTTTTGTTTGATTTTTTTTTTTAACATATATTGCCTGATTTCTCTGATAAGCCAATTTCAGCAAGTTAAAAACAGACTGGCAGGCTGAGTAACAGGAAGGAAAATGCAGATGATTTATTCAATTCAGAGTTAATAACAACAGTACTGCAACTTAAATCATTTTTGAAGTGTCTTTTTTCATTGTGCCAAGGATCAGTGTGTGGTGTCGATTGCCTGTTTTATTCAGATCATTTCTGGACAAATTCAGCAGCTTTCCCTGGACACAAGGGCTGCATAAACCTCTATGACATTCTACGTAGGTTTTTCCTTAGGTCTTCAAACTTCAACAGAAAGGTCTAGTAAGTTGTGTAAGTGAACTTAAAAAAAACAAACAAACAACAACAACAAAAAAAAACCCACCATGTTTGTTATGGTTTGTTCTCAAAAATAAGATCATCTAATAGAGCAGACATGATAAACATTGAAGATTAAGTAGCCTTGGTAGGGAAGTCATCACAGTTTCAGGGTCAGGAGCTGAAAACTGGTCATGGTTTTTGTCTTCACAGCTCTTTATAGTAAGCAAAAAAAGGTGTGGTTTTTTTTTTTTTTTTTCAATTTAAAATCATTACACTTCTGAAGCTTAGCTTTGCTTATGAATAACTAGGTAGGTGCTAAAAGTCTATGTAAATCAAATGGGATTACTCCTGAGAATATATGACATTCTCTCTCTAGAGAGTTACCTAGAAAAATTCAAGTAATTCCTGCAGTCTGTGGATTTGGAAAAAGTTCTTTTTAGGACCAGCTCTTAGGCCAGAGAGACATAAAAGTACACTTGGATTAAATTAAAAGATGTTACTGCAATGAACTCTCAAATGACCTGATAAATGGTGACATATAACACATGAGCATGGAGTAAACCAGAGAAGTTTGTTGTTTGAACAACATCCTCCTTGATACCAGTATGAAATATCCTTAATTTTCCCCTTCTGTACCCTACCTTCACCAAATTCTCTCACTCTCTCTGCTTCATACACTGCGTTTCATCCATCTTTTATTAATTTCTTAATTATGGATATAGAAAAAAGTTATTTCAGCCACAATGGGCTGCTTTTCTTGTCCTTTGTTCTACTTAACTATTCCTTTGTAATTAAAAAATAAATATTTTAGTTAGAGTTTTGCAAGGACTTGGAAGTTCTATTCCCTTGTCAGCCACTTAACAGGCAGCAGTTACGTGCTTGGGTTGATGTCTTGCCATCAAACGTTGTTGCTTTCTTTTTAATGTCCCAGTATACAAGTCACTCGCCATCATCACAACAGAACGGGGCAGGCTGTCCCCAGAGTCAGAGAGGAAAAGGAGGAGAGAATTTAACATAGAATTGAATGTGCCAAGAGTCAGTGAGGAATAAATACCAGTCAAACACATGCCATTCCCTGTGGTTTGATTTCTTTTCTGGAAAAAAAAAAAAAAACCTTATTTAAGAAAAAAGACATAAACCGGTCCTAAACTGGAATATGGTTGTTACAACCCTACTGAGAAAAGTAATGTAATTAATTAATGAGGACAAAGTCCCAGGAAAATCTCTAATGAGCTCTCTAAGAGGATTTGAGGCTGGGCTTTATCTCATGCTTCCCTGTACTGTTAACATTTTCAGGCAATAAATTAAGCTACAACAAAATGATGTTTGCAAAATGCATCATTTTGTGCTTTTGACTCCTATTTCTAGCTATCATTTGACCAAAGTCATTAACGTCTCTGATGGTTCTCTTGCTCACGCATAAAATGGCGTTGATGAGAGTCCCCATCTCACAGGCTCGATCTTGATAATTTTGATATTTTGAGATGCTTGTGCAGTGTTACACAGGTGTATGAACACCAGTGTGGCTGGATTCCTAAGTAAGAGAACATTGAGCTGAAAGTTGAGGTTGCATTACTTAGTGCTGATGTCCAAAGTATTTTTTTCATCCACACCGTGATCAGCTTTATGTTCTGCTTGCAGCAACATGACTTCAGTGTGTAAGACAGGCAACTCGAATATGGCATAGGACCTTTTGGATAAGCTTACAACAGCAATACCTCGGGCAGATGGAGAAGTGGAGCTCTGTCAACCCAAACAGAAACAGAATCAGGTGAAATGGAAATGAACATATGTGACTTGACAGGGCTAAAAATGCTAAAGGTTACTCAGTCACTATGGCATCAACTTTTGTTTTCATTGTTAGTTGGTTTGTTAAGAAATGTTTGGCATGTCCCTTGTTTTTGGTAAGTACTGATGCTTTCATAAAGGATATAAATTGTGAGAGGAGAACACCCTAGCCCTATGTGAGGGGAGAGGGTCACAGAAATAATTATGCCTTTTAGGCTTTCAAAATAATACCAAGAGTGACTTCTGAGTACATTTCATTCTGTACCATAGTATCGCTGAACTAATGAAAGATTCAGTAGTACGAGAATAGTAAGACTGAAAATCAAGTCTGTGCTCTGGGCATATTTCTCCCATTGCCCTCCCTAAGTCTAGGATCTCAATCAGAGTAAACACCCTTGAAGCTCTGACAACTCCCAGATCCCAGGCGAGTCTCAGACTACAGAAACGTTTGACCTTGAAACAATCTTATCTGGTGCTAATAACAAAGTAAAATTCGAATGTCAACAGAAAACTTCTCCAGGGATTTTCATCTTTTTGTTTGTTTTATTCTTCTTTTCAAAGACCTTCTGGAGAAACCTTCAAAGCCGTTATCTGACATTTTCTTCCATACTTTGAGAATGCTAATTTTTCACAGAGAAGTTTGGCACAAGAAAAGGCTCAGGTCTCCTGCTGTCACTCTGAATGCTTCAAACTGAAGTGCACCGAAGCAGCTGCTATATTCTGGACTTTGATGCCTAGAGTCCCTATACACTAGCTGAAGTAGTTGCTGATGTTGCTGAGCGTGAACAGTCTGTGGTAAATAACTGTGTTCCTCAGTGTTGACAGGGTCCCCAGAGGAGCTGTTTGCTTGCAGGGACCAGTGGAGTTCATGTGCCTGAATTCCTTTGGTCTTCAGGGATCCTCCCAGTTTCTGTGAGCCAACCAGTATCTTTTTCTTCCCACAGGATCTTAAACTCTCCCATTCCATGGTCAGTGCTCTGAGGGTTGCCGTGGACTACAAAATCCTCAACCAGTTTCTCCTTTATCTTGAACTAGCAGAGTGTCTCTCCTACTTGGCCTGTCCACCTTGGATCTGTGCCCAAAGCCATCTTCAAAACCATCCAGAGATATTCTGAATTACTAGTACTGCAGCTATGTTGCCATTTTATTGTCTTCTTCCTTAGAAGATCCAACACTGTGCAGTTCTTCCTTAGAAGATCCAACACAATAGTACATTGGTGTAATTCCAAAGTTATCACAGCTCTGTGACTGCTCAGGCTTCCTGTCCCTCTCAACTTGTTTTTCAGCCTAAAAGCCTCTATGTACAGGTGCTTCAGGTGATTCCCTTTTCTGATGTGTAATTTATAGGGCAACCTAACTAGCGCTTTATGATTTAGCAAAGTTTAGGTCACATATATGTTTTTTAGTGTACACTTTAGTGTACAGTCTTAAAAATGCTCAACTTTGCAAGTGCCTTTTCCTAGGTCTATCAAAAATAAGGTCACAGCATCAACCTTGCTTATTAATCTGCTGCTGCTGTTCTTGCTTGCATGACATATCTGCATTGAAAAGATCCTCTGTAGGAGGCCTTGTGTCTCTGATACTTAATGTGAGGAAGAAATTAGTAAAGATACAACCAAATACCTATAAAAGACATATGTAATTCCTGTAACTTCAAAAAATTCAAATGGTCATATTGTGTCACCTGAGGACATGGACTTAGGAATACTTTGTTGAGTACTCTCAATCACAGTTTTTTTCCAGTTCTGAGTACTGCTAAACACTTACAGGGAGGTGAAACTCTACAGACTTAATACCATTTGAAATATCTCAGCAATTTTAATGGAGAAGTTTCTGGATGGGTCAAAATAGCCTGTGGGCTTTAAAGACAAAATAAATACCTGCAGACTCTAACTGCTTCCAAGAGAGCAAAAGGTTTGCACTGTGTCCTAAGGCAATAAGTGAAAGGGCAGCCACTGAGTCAGATCCAAAGTTGGATCCTCAGCGTTAAAAAGTGGCTGTGCTTGTGTCAGTAGAAAGATATAGACTGAAGGATAGCCTAGTTACTGATATTACTTACTTGAAAGAGGCAGTGCATTGAGGCTGTTAATTCTTATTGCTATGCATCTATTTGACGTACCAAATTGTTTTATTTTCTACAATAGTATTTGACCAGTGCACTTGGGTTAATACAGGCATCTAATGTAAGAGATGATGTTTGAATCTTTGCTTTATTCCTTACTGCCTGGTGTGTATGATAAACTGCATAACTCTGCATCCTGTCTGCCGGAGCGCAATAGATGTGTGATGTGTTTAATGCCTTGCTACCCAGCTTCTCGTCACTTTAAAGTGAACAATTCTCAGCTCAGAGCACCTCTCTGTGCTCCTTCTCTGGGCCAAAATCCCAGGTGATCAAATAACTGAAGCTGTGAATAATGAAAAACATTTTGGTCTCTGGGAGGTGAGGAATATATACCAAAGAGCTTGCTGCGCTACCAGCTGATGACCTACTAAATAGCATAAATGGATGAAAAAAGGCACTTTCAGTTATTCTGCACCTCAGATATCTCTGTCTCAAAGGACAGTTATCTGAGGAAATTAGGAAATTGTGGAGGAATTCAGGTAACAGACAAGCTATATGACAAAATTCCATTTTATAGGAATTCTTTTAAAAGCTAGTGAAAAATCACTGTGAGGGAACTGATCCTCTCACATTGAGTGATGTGGAAGAAGATGTTTATAGGTTTTGATTACTTGAAAAATATGCAAAACAGTGGATAAAACTATCCTAATCACAGCTGAACACACTTATGTTATGCTCTGCCTTAAGCTCAGCAATTTGTGTTACTTGGCATATCAAGGAGTTAGAATTCAGGCTCAGGTCAGACCCAATGTCAACAAAGGAATATGGTCTGTCAGGGTTTCCACAGGCAAAGGAAAGCTGAGAATGACAAATATGTGAAAGGAATTACAATTATTGATAGCTGTTTTTTTTAAAAAAAATTCTTTCAGATATTTTGCAAATTTGCACTTGATGGATATCATCCTCTAAGCTTTTCTTTTCATTTTCAAAAAAAAAAAAAACAAAAAAAAAAAAAAAAAAACCACCAGCATGCTGATTTGCTTAAGGGTA
>JAVCKT010096577.1:0-12867 GCA_032273925.1 Rhynchotus rufescens | reverse complement strand
CATCCCAGTAACAAATTAGAAGTGTTCTGTGTGTGTGTGTGTGTGTGCTTGCAAATGTATATATACATTTACTTTATACTTGCTTACAAATTAGCAGATATATACTAGGAATAGATTTTACAAACATTTACTCTATTCATTAAAATAAAAACAATTGTTGGATGCCTTCATTTTTCAAAATGGCGATTTGCCTAGTTCTCTGTATTTATTGCTGAAGATCTCCTGCTGAACTGAGGGCAAAGAGATCCTCTGTGCTACTTGAACAATCTATGAAGGAGGCTTCATATAAAACTTTACCCTCCTCTTTGCTCTGTCATCTTAACATTTTATGACCCATAGGTAGACAAACTTAGACATGCTGAGGAATGACAAACTTGCTAGATTTTACTTAAACTTTTCTTGCTCAGTGTCTTGCCCAGTGTTAAGGTTTCTGCTCATATTTTACCATTTCTGAAGTTATGAAGATTCAGTAATTGTAACTCACAATCAAGCCTTTCAAACTGAAATCTTACCACCGATCTTGGCACATTTTGCCCTTCTACCTTTGCCCTACCAAACAGAAAGGGTAATCCAAATTATTAGACTTTCACCTTTCTCTACCACAACAGTCATCATTTTGCCTACCCTTCATCAGTCCCTGTCTCATCTTTTTCAAGTTATAGCAGAGGACGATATGCGTGTCTTAATTCAGCAAGTCTCTAAGGATTCTAACAATGGGATATATATAAAAAATAAATACACTGCTACACATCTAATCTTACCTCCTAAAATCATATGCAAAATCACAGATCAAGTCTCTAAACATTTACTCAGGATGAACTCTTACTGATAGCTTCAATAACCAATGAATTGCTACATAGATGATATTTCCATTTTTTATGTATATTGTCAATGATGGTAGGATCTAATAAGCATGTGGGAATGATAGGTCTAAGAGAAAAAAGCTATTAAACTTCTGAGTAACTTTGCCAACATCATGAAACTGTGACTGCTAAAACTTTCTGTATTACAAGTTACGAATGAAGGCGAGAGGGAGTTTCTGCGATATTGGTTTCCTATTTATTCAATTTGCTAGAAAATAATGTCTCCACAGCAAGTATCCAATAAAGAAAAGGAAAGAAGAAAAGTGACTGAATAAAGCACACAATAAATATTTTGTATTCCTTCATATTATTGTTACAGTACAAACTGAAGTTACCAATGTTGCTATTCATTTATGGAAGAATAAAGTTGCCAAATAAAGATTATAGATACTTTTATTTGAATCATGTGTTGCCTGCAAGGAAAAAAGAAAAGAGTTGAAAATATTTTCTTCATTCCAGGATAACTATTTAATATTTAGGCCTGAAACATCAGAATGCTTTGGGAAGTGGGCTAACTTCCTCAAAAAGTGTAAGAGTGTTCATAATTTGGTCAGTGGTTTTATAAGATAAAGCAGATATCAAGATTCTGTTAACAATACCAAGATTTATTCTTTCCTGCCATATAATACTGGATACACTTTAAAAATTAGCAGCTTAAGAATTTCTAAACTAAGATGTTGATTGGTTTTGGTAAACATGCTTTAAATGTTTGTAAATGCCAGAAAATTATTTTCCTAAATGAAACTGGAATGCTACCATGCAATATGCTCAGCACTATCGTTGTAATAAAAACACATCTGAGGTAAAGATAAAAATGAGAGCATAGGAAGCTCCACATAGAGGAGGAAAAAAGGAGGGAGAGAAACTCAACCTCATTCTCAAGAGGCATTAAATTAACAACTATAAGGAAGTGTACAAAATGTAGGTATTTTTTTCTCATTTCCTTTTCTGGAGTTAACACGTTCCACACTAGCAATGTTCATTTACAACAAAAATAAATACATAAATAAAACCTTCATTTTATTATTTATATTTCACTTATATGCTGCTAAGATTTCACGCTATTTATAGTGTTACTCTACAGTCTTCACATTCCTTTTGCCATATATAGCAATAAAGATAGCAGAGCCCATTCTCAAGACTGCCAACATGGCACATCTAATATTACTATGCAGTATTAGATGATCTACAGATACCATGATCTAATTAACCTAACAAAAATGGTAAAACTGAAAGAGAACATAAACATTATGGGTCTTTTCATATTTCAAAAGGGTTTTCTTCTGGATGGGTAGAAGTTAAGCATATTCTGTCAGATTCGAAACATGAAACAATTTCCTCCTCTATCCCACAGGTGTTTTTTTAAATCATTCAAGTAAAATTTTCAGTTCGTACTTATCTCTGAAAGTTAATCCAGTCCTTTAAAAATTCAAGCCTGATTTTCACATCCAATTAGGAAAAAGGATTGACCTAACACTCTCTGAACCCTACCAGTCTCTCATTAGTCTGGCAGCTCTTGCCTCAGCATCGATCCCCTTTTATCATTCATAATAATAACAAGGTTCAAGGACTGGTTCCACTCTTCATAGAGCCTGCCAAAGGGAATTTCACTACTAGAGAGAATTTCTGCACGGGAGATAAGGTGTTCTAAAGTTTTCTGTGCTATTAAATAGCTTGATTCTAACTCTAACATATTGCTGCAGTAAACTAGTCTAGTGGGAAGCTGTCCTTGACCTGATTACTGCCCTTAGTATTGGTCGTATTATGTCTTTCCCTTGGGGCTTTTCTGGGTCACAGTGAGTGGTTTCCAATCTTACAAAACATCAAAAGAAAAGGAGCCTTAGGTGCCTCATTTTGTATACAAGGAGACTGAGCACATTTCAAAACCTGTGCTGTACTTTTCATAGATATATCTGTGTGCTTTGGTTTGAATATCGTAAAATGCTTTTTTATCAGAGGTATATAAAAAATGAAGGAGATACTTGGCTTTTCCCAGTCCTCTAAAACTGGAGTTTTAGAAGTGAAATGGTGAACTGTAAGTTCACCACTCCTGACATTTTGCATTTGCACACACTGCTTCAGCCCCCGCATTTTAAGAGTCTCACATCTATAGCAGGGTCACCACAGAGCCTGGAAAGTCCTTTCAGAACAGATTACAGAGACATACTTTGTGTGCCCAGAAATGGTAAGTCATGGTGACAACTCTGCTTCTGGGAAACTTTGTGGAGCAGCTTAACAGGATTACTCAAGTTGTCTGTGATACAACTTAATGCAATACTCATAGTTTCTTGGTAAAAGAAGAAATCAAGAGCATGAAGGTTGTTCTTCAATATAATTGGAGTGGGGATAGGAAGGGACATATCCTTTACTAAAATATACTAGAGATATTTTAATAGCACTGAACAATAACTACACATTCCACATTCCCACTGACAAAATCATTTTTCTATAAAGATATTTGGTTTTAGTAATCCTATCACCAAATAGCATACAGAGATATGTCAAAAGTTATAACACTAGGCAAATTTAAGAATGTCAATCCAATAATGGCAAGACTCCTGTAGCATGACATTGAACTTTACTAATTATAGGTTTACATCATTCATAATATAAAATGAAAAATTAGTGTGAGGGGTTTTCTTGAATGTATTTAATAAAAATAAAGACACAAAGAAGGAAAAAATACATATCATAAAGAAGGAAGGTTCTCCAGACTATGAAGTTTGCAGTATTAATAAATAAAATCAAAATGGGAGAGATACAGCTCCATTAAAGATTGCAGAAGCCATGCCCTATTGTTGCTCATCTGGAAAATAATAGCAGTATGATTTACTTTACAAAATAAGCAGGTACTTACAACAGCTTAAAAAAATCATTTCCAAAATTAGCCCTTAAAACTAACTAGCTTCTGATTACCATACAGGACTGACCAAGCAATGAGGGAGATGACACACAAATGTGTCCTTTAAAAAAACACATCACTAGAATTTTCTTTCCAACTAGCCTAATATCTCAATTTATTTCTACATAAAAAGTATGCCACAGTTTATCTGTATGTCTCTGTGTGCTTATGAATATATAATCACTGTACTCAGTAGTGCATATATGCATATATTCCTATTTTACCAGAATCCTTTAGTATCCTATTACTGAGGTCAATGGGCTGTGTGTGATATCAGGGAAAAGAAAAAAGAGGCAGATGATTTTCTCCACAGCAGGTTTCCAGGTGTACACTAAACTAATTTGCATTTTTATAGAGCTAAAAATAGAAACTGAATTTACTTAATAAAATCTTTGGCTTATTAAAAAAAATAAAGTGTTGGTAAAATCAAAATACTGCAGAATTACATGCCAGCCATGAACTTATTTAACTTTTTTTTGCTTAGTTGTAGCAAGCCTTGCAGTTTGCTTCCATTTGAAGTTATACAACCTTAATTTGCAATGTTCATAAGACCAGAGATGCCTGTTGCTGTTCTTGACACAATTTATTTCAGAGTAATAGGTTTTTAAATGCCAGCTCTGCAATGCTAGATAATACATATTTTTCAAAACTTGGCAGATCCAGATTCTTTTCTTCAGCTTTCTGCAGCATATTCCATATGTTTGAACAAGGGTCACTAGCATTAAGACTCAGTGATAAAATCGAACAGAATGTAGTGAATGATTACACAATGCTTTATTCTCTAACATTTCAGGATTTTGACTTAAAAATATTGTGGCAACTTTGGAATTGATGTGTGGTAGCTTTGTAACTAGATTAGCATAACACTTCTACACATATACCTATATTTTTCTCTTATCACACTTATTATTACATGGCAGAGTCTGTGTTGATATATTCCAAGGTTTGCATTAGGACTTAATATATTTTAAGAAAAGAAGAGTTTGTCTTAATATAACATTGAACACCAAAGTATTTACTGTTATTTACTTTATCTCTTCAGCCCTCTGTCATCACTAATGACATAAAAATACAGATCTAAAGACTAGACTTCCATGCATGCTAGCAATCAGTTTTAATCTTTTTGAGGACATGAGCTTTATTTAGATTTTTTTTAACTAGATAGGTTGTAACATACATCAACAGATCTGACTATATCCTAGCATCAATTTAAAGATAAATAAAAATACTGTAAAAGTCTTCAAAAAGACTTCAAAAGTTTGCTTTACATCTCTGAGTGTTTCTAATATTAGAGATTCTGTTTTGTTTATTATGCTGCTGTCAAGTAATAGCAATGACTTTATATTCAGAGTGGAGTTTCTAAGTTTTCTGGATGTTCTTTTTTTCTCTCTCTCTCTTTCTTTTTAAACAGAAATTTAAGAAAAATCACTTTGGTGGTACATCTTGCTTCTGATTTAAGACTCTGATATTTTTAAAATTAAGGCTTTTCCTGTGTATTTTCTATAGAACCACAGAAAAATTGAGGTGCAAAGGGAACTCCAAAGTTCATCTTACCTAAATCACTGCGCAAAGCAGAACTATACACAAGGCTGTATCAAACTGAATTTTCAGAATGTCCAGGGAAGAATTTCTACAGTCTCTCCTCAACTTATTTCAAGGCTTAACTCTTCTCATGGTGAAATCCTGTTTTTTTTTCATATATTTAATCTGAATTTCCCTAGCTGCAACTTGCAAATATATCCTGTTATCTTTTCACTCCAGGAAGTGTCTTACCCCATTTTCTAATATTCTAGGAAGTTGAAGACTTCCCTTAGTCCTGCTCTTAGGTTGAAGAAATCCAGCTTTCTCAATCCCTCTTCAAATCTCACCATTTTAGCGATGCTCCTTTGGGCTCACTCCACCTTGCTAATGTTTCTTATTTATTGGTGGCCCATAACTGCATACAGTACTCCAGATATTATCTTAAAAGTGCATCTAAAAAATCTACTGACTATGCTTTTGCAGTACAGTCCAGCATGGAGTTAGCCTTCCTCCCTGCCAGAGCACACACATAGGTCTCATGTCCACCAGGACCCCTAGATCCTTTTCTTTCAAAGCTGCTTTCTGAGCAACCAGTGATGCACCTGAAGTGCACAGTGATGTGCTGTTAAAAGCATAGGACTTTGTCTTTTATGAACTTCATGAAGTTCCTGTTGGCTTATTCCTCTCCTCCTCCTTGCTGAGATTCCTCTGAATGGTAGCGCCTGTACTCCATCATACCAGATTTCTCCAAGTTTAGTATCAGCTGCAGACTTACTAAGGATAGCAGGGTGTTCCATCATCCTGGTCACAGATAAAGATCTTATACAGAACTGGCACCAGTATCGATCCTTGATGAGTATGATAACCAAGCAGCTGCCTGTTAGACTGGAAAGTTTTGAGTACTACCCTGTGAACCTGATGGTTTGGCCAGTTTTTAACCTCCCTTGTAGTCATACAACAAGCTTACATCTCACCAATCTGGCTACAGAAAGCCTATGGGATACTATGCAGAAACATCTTCTAAAGTCAGGGACAATTATATCATCTTGTTCGCAAACCCAGTTCACAAAAAGCTGTTCAAACATATTTCTGTTAAACCTGTGTGACTGTTCCCAATCACCTTCTGGTACTCCATTGTACTTGCAAATAATTTTCAGAAGGATTTGGTTTTCTTGCCGGGTGACCGGCATGTATTTACTGCCTTTTCTAAAGCCGAAAGTAACATTTGCCTTCAGAATTTTATATTGTTTCCATATAGATCTCTCTTATCTGTACTATCCTGTTTGCTACTGAAAGATTTCACAGTTTCACAGTGAAAGATTCCAACACACAAATTTACAAGAAATGTTCCAGTAACCTTGACCCTGAGATCCTAAGGGTGTGGAGTATGATCATTCCAGAATGGTCTGCTGCTACTTAAAGAATTCTAATTACCATATCTAAGAGTCTGAAAACACCATATGGCAATGACACATCAAGAGTATCAGATGTCTAGGATTTGGGAGGACATTCCTACTAGTACCTCATTTTGAAGTTGTCTACATTTGTCTATGGTCCTTGTCACCACTGCACCTTTGGTGAATGCTGTCATTTTATCACTGAAACTTTGCTGCCTCTTCTAAGAGAGAAAAAAAAAAGAAGAAACATTAAAGATACAATTTTTGTAATGGCAAAAGGACAAAATGACAGTATTGCAAATGAAAGTTTATTAAGAATCACCAGCTATGCATGTTCAACTATACAGAAGTTTTAATGACTGCTAACATTACTTTGAATCAGTGGGAAGTCTGAATTAGAACTGTGTAAACAGTTTGTCTTCTTCAGCTTAATGAGCAAATCAGAAACTGTAAGAACGAGAGGAAAAAAAAAGATATTTTACCAAGTAATTAAAACTGAGGAGCAAGAAAAAGACATTTTACTGTCTTCTACAAACAGAAAGGGCTTGCTTCAAATGGTAAAGGTTCCAGGCCCTATTTAATTTTAAGAATAAACTTCTTCCACTTTTTTATAAAATATTGTTATTTCTATTGGGATAGAGTGAGAATAAATCAAAGGTAGAGATGTGGATCTCCTGGCAGAAGGGACAGATGAATTGTTAATTGTTCCCATGAATAATTAAGCATAGAACAGATTCCACAGGAAAAAAAAATAAAAATCCATTTGTGAATAATTTCTGAGAAAATTACCAGTGAACTGCACTCAAAAATACTGAAGTGAGCCACTCTGACATTCCCAGTGTCACTTTCATTCTGCTTCTCTACTGAGTGAATTTGCTCCAAGCTTGCAAATTGTTTGAGCACCACATTATTATACATCAAAACCGTATTTCTCTTTTCAACATCCTATGAGATCCAGCCCAAATGGGGACTACTTCTTGGGAGTCATAAAGTTATTATGCTGCTAAAGCTTGCAAAAAGAAACATCCAGTGCTACTTCTAAAGTCAATAAGCAGCTACCTTTTCACATTATACTCCATATAATGAATTATATATTATTCCTACTAGTATGGGTTGCATTTAAAGATATATTACCCTGAAATACAGTGTCTAGAGAAGAGTTTTAAGCCTCTAGAGTCTGAATGCAGGACAAGGGATTAATTTTACTACAGTAATTACTAAAGTGACAATCATATGTTTACTTTCTGTTGCCTACAATATGCATATATTTCAATCTCTAATTTCATATATGAAAAGGGACAAGCATAGATGACATATGTGACTCCAGCAGAAAATCTATAAACAGTAAAGTCATCACAGAATTATGAGAAAAAAAGGAAAAGAAAAAACAGATTTACTTCTTCCAGCGACAGCATTGTGAATTGCGGATTAGTGCTTCCTTGATGATGTAAACTGCAATGGCATAAATATGTGCTAATATCAAATTCCTCAACTGTGTGCCTCATTTTTCTTGAAATCAAAGGGAATTTGTAATTTATTTCACTGTAGCTGGCCTTAAAACTCTGATCTTGAGATATATTTTTCTCTACTGTGAAACAAGTCAGAAGATTAAAAAAATTAACTAAGGAATTCAGTGAGGTGACTATGAAGAAAAGTGTATTCTGAATCAAAAGAAAAAAAGGACATACATAAAAAAGTCAGCATTAGTGAAATTCATGTCACATTTGATGGGTTTTTTTAAATTTACTCATGCTAGATAAATCTCCAAATAGATCTTTAATTCTGTGATATCCTAAAAATTACAAAATAAATGCTGTAAGATAGGTATAAAAATATGCTTTTACAGTACCAGTGGGGAATATGTATATACCTGCATCTGTTATGAGAAAAACAACTGAATATAAGAAAAGCTAGCTCTGGGGAAATTAATACCAGGAAACATTGGTAAGTTTAGTGTTGTCATGACTCATAGACGATTTGTTGCCTACCAGATGCCAGAG
Source organism: Rhynchotus rufescens (assembly GCA_032273925.1). NCBI lineage: Eukaryota > Metazoa > Chordata > Aves > Tinamiformes > Tinamidae > Rhynchotus > Rhynchotus rufescens. The sequence goes on along the minus strand of JAVCKT010096577.1, from coordinate 4,184 downwards.
TAGGAAAAAAAATATATATTAAAAGAAGACAAGTTACTGAGAAGGTCTGGAAAGAAGCCATAGGCATCATAGTCTATATTGGACCCAGTGATATAAGCAGAAGTAAATGGAGGTCCTGCAAAATAGGTTTCAACAATTCAGAAGCTGAACAAGCAGAGATCAAAAGCCAGCGTTCTCAGAAATGAGACTGGTGCCACACTCAGGAAAAACAGAAAAATGGCAGACAACGAATCTCAGCACAGTTTAGAGGTAACATACGGACCAGAGATATCATTTCTGGAGTAACTGAGCCTTATATCATTAGTATTTCTGCTGCAACATAAAACAAAATAAGGCAGCACCTACCCAAAACCACATTAGTTCTAAACTAGACAGATAAACCAGTATAGATAAATCTGGTGCATGGAAGTATCTAAACTAAAGCTATACAAAAAAACAGACTGAAAAGACGTAAAAGGTAGCACACATGTGCTAAGCAGAGATGCAAAGGGAACAAGATGACAGTTAATTTTCCTGCTTTTGAACTCGTTATGCAAATAAGTATTTTACACATAGATTCCAAGACAAAAACAAGTTATTTTTTCCATTATTCACTACCCTATCCAACCCGCTGCTCTGAACACAGGACTAACACAATAAAAAGAGATGGTGATAAATTCCATTGAAGCAACAACTGTTCTGCTCAAAAGCTGCCAATGTTCAGGATCAAAAAAAAAGAACTAGGAAAGAGCAAGTGAATTGCTAGAAGAGACCTGGCAAGTTATATGCGAGTCCTTTGGATTTCCCAGATGCAGACCTGTAGAAAGACAGGGTTTGATTTGGGTAAAAAATAAAAATTAATAATAAATAATAATAAACTTTTGAAAGATTAAATACTTAATTTACCCATTGTGCAAGTATTTACTGATTAGAGTAAGAGCGGAGGAGCTGTTGGGTAAAATCACATCCAACTACTGAGTGTGAAATAAATTTTACTGTTATTTTAGCAGTTATTTCAGGATAACTATAATAAATGGATATCCATTTTGAAGTGATATTTAATGCTAAATTAAGATATCCGCTTTTTTCAATTAGCATGGGATAGCAATTGAATATTTGATATTCATGTTTTCATTCTGTCTGATTTTCAAGCATTCAGTGTCCTCGTTTACTGTACAATAAAATTCTACTAAGATGTAATTTCTCTGAAAAAAGAATGCAGACAAGTTTAATTTAAGACACAAGAAATAAGCTAACTAGATAGCATGGTGAAGAAACTACTGCCAAATACTCATTGAGGCTCCTATTTATCAAAAGAACAATGTTTCATATATCAAATTAACTGTGTTTTATTCACGCACAATGATTCAGCAATTTAAACTGCAGGAAGTACATGGGAATTTCTAGTTTATAATAAATTTTATTAATATTAACTGTCTGACTGTTAATAGTATACACACATCCACAGTCAGTTTTCCATACTATCAGCAAAAACTTGAGTTTTACTCGTACTAGGCAGGAAAACTCTTCCCCAAAAACTTACCTTCTCCCCTCTCAACTATGCTGATTTTATGCATGGTACAGTGCTATAGTGTCAGCAGACCTGACTGGAACTGCATTTTACCCTTTTTGAACCAAAATGAGCTAAAACCTGCCCAAAATGTCCACTAAAGTGCTTGTCACCTTGCAGAGGGCAGAAGAGCAAAGAGGTTTATTGGAGGTTGTAATGGAGAAAGTGTGAGAAGGCTAGAAGACTTTTAAAATCATATAACAGGTAATTATTAAAGGAGAAGGAATGTGGAAAATTATGCTCCCTCCAGCACCTACAGTTCCCTAAGAGAAATGCTGTTATCTTTTCATGACTTATCTCACCATACCAAATAATGACACAAGTAGCAATGGGTACACACCAACATGCCACATATGTTTTGAAACTGCATAGTGCAGTCTTCTGAGGTTGTGCTGCCTCAAGAAGACAGAAAGTAGTGTCATATTATGAAGCTGCCAAGCTGATAGGTAAGTCAACAGTATTTTTTTTTAAGTAAATTTTAGTGTTTTTCAAACTCAGTATAGATATCAACAGGAATAGAGGTTGGTATATAGCAGCAAAGGTTTGTTGCTTTTCTTCCTACACTGCACATTTTTTGTTTAATTGTATACTTTCAGAGGTTACTATGTTTAGTACTTAAATAATTTACCTTAAGAAATTAAACAGAGATATTCAAGTATAGTAACACATTCTGTTATTTATGCCAGGAAATAAGAGCCGCTTCATGCAGTATAAGGATGATGACTATAACATGATAGCTTTAATTACACAGTCAAATATTAATAGGTGAATCCTACCTCTGATCAGCAGTCCATTGCAAACTATTTAAGAACAAGACATGGGTTTGTTGCTTCATGTAAATCAATCCTCCATTTCTATTAAAATTATTTGCTTTGTGCAAATAATTCAGAGATGACATGAAACAAGAGCAATTACATCTCAACTTTTTTTTTTTTTTTTTTTTACAGCCTCTCCATAGCACATTAACTTCAGAAAAGCATACAACTTCCATTGTATAATCCATGAATCATCGAACTTTGAAATGAGGTTTTCTAGCACAGTGTGCAAGCACTTCACTCAACATGAAATATAACAGCTACTGATGATGAAGTTTCAGATGATGCTCTCACACAACCAAGTCTTTACTTGATCTGAATTTACAGAAGAATTTGGTCTTTTAAGAATGATGAGACAATAAACTTGAGCACTGAACATAAAAGTTGCCTTCGATAACAATTAGACTTCCACACAAGAAATAGTATTCTCATAAATAAAGCAGCCTACTCACCTATATTGAAGAAAGTGTACTGTGAATCTTTAATAGTTACTTGAGCTACCAGTAACCTTCAGAAAGCTTTGCTTGTGTGCATATGACAAACTGAATGGGCCAAGTCATTATTTTTTTCTGTCACTAGGCCTCTCTGGGTCTCATCAATTTTCTGACAACCATTTATCAGAAAAACACTGCTTCAAATTTCAAATGCACTAGTTTTGAAAAAGCTTTTACCATGGTAAGTCTGTCAGGTCATGATTTCTATGTGATTTATAAAAGGTACCTCAAACACAGTGTCTCTCTTCAAAGTATGGAGTGGTTTATTACTCAAACATTCAGCTCTAATGACAATTTTTATCAGAGAAATAAATATATATACTATTTTTCTCTATTTCATTTATAATGTTTCATTAAAAAAAAAAGAAATATCAAGATTTGGTGGCTTGACAACATCACTTCCTTATGATTTTCCCGATGTTCTTCACTCAGAATGTTGTGCCAATGTTGGGTGATACTTTTAAGATTTCCCCGATTTGAAAAGTCTCACATTTTTGGGAGCCCCCGTCCCTTCAAAATAATTTCAGCTTGAAACATTTCAGCTTGAATCAATTATGTTCTGACTACAAATGGATTCAACCACATAAGAAGCAGGGATATTTTAAGGAGGAAATAGAAAACATGCTGCTACTTTGCCACCCTTTAAAAAATAAATGTTCAGTTACAATTGAACATCTTTGAAAGTCATTTCATTATTCCTTAGTTACTCATTATTTCATTGCCACAGAACAAAGCAGAAAAAAATGAACTGCAGAAAAGTAACATTTTACATCAATATCAAAATTGTTGTGCTTATGACAAGAATAATCTACTTTTACCTTATTTGGAGACAGTAATGACTTAAAACTGCTTGTTTTTTATAAGCAATGCATTCATGGATAACCACATTCCACCTTTAATTGATCAGGAAATCAATTACAGATCTTTCTTTATTCATCTTCACAGCTCCCATTAATGCTAGTGGCATTCTTTTGAAGTATGGACTAAGGATAGTGATAAACATTATATTATATAGTCCCGCCCATTGAAATCAAGATGATGTCTTCTTTGCGCGAGGCATTTTATCTTCTTTATAGAAATTAAGGAACACTTAAATAAGGAATGACTTTGGCAACATATCCATAATATTTCCAATAAACTCCCATCTTCCTAAAGCCACCGCAAAACAGTATTAAAATACCTCCTAAATCATGAGGATTAATGTGCTGCATCGAATACTCCTGCAGAAGGGTAAGGAATCTATTAACAGCACAAAACATTAAAGAATGTGTGTAGTCTGAAGGAAAAAGTTTCTAAGTCATAAGTATATTATATTACCACCTTCTA
>JAVCKT010096576.1:0-33463 GCA_032273925.1 Rhynchotus rufescens | reverse complement strand
ATTATTGTACTGGTGCCCCTAGCTGTGATTGTAACTAGAGCTGGTGACCTACCAGCGCGATCCAAATTGGTAATTCCTACATGCTACTATGTAGTCTGCTTCCTCCATAAGGTATAGGTAATTAAACAAAAAAAAAAAATACAACAAAAACATCAAAAAGAGGAAAACAAGAACCAGAAATATCTGCAGACTGCAATGTTGGCATTTACTGACATGCTGTGCACGCCTCAGACAGTAATTCAATTCTTTTTAAACAGATCAACCATCATAAATTGGCATCACGTCACCTCTAACAAGATTATTGACTTGATAAGAATAAAGACAAAAGTTTTTTGCTTGCAGAGAAGCACACAAACACAAGACAGAGCCACTGCCAAGACAGTGAATTTTCTTTTTGACTCTTGTCATTGTAAGAGGTTTCTTAGCTCACGAAAAATGAAATCAGGGAAAATAAAATATTACAGCATTTGCTACGTATATGTGAGTTGAAATGCGGATGTACTCCTGTAAAGAAGTTTTATGTAGTTAAGACTGAATAACTCTTGAAAGCAAGTCGAACAAAGTGCAAAAGCAGAGTTCTGCTTCTGCCAAGTCAAGCTAAGATAAGGGATGTTAACTCCTCCGCTTCTGTGCAAAAAGTCCTGCCATTTCCTGTAAGAGCCGCCCTGTGTCCAGTCAAAACAAACTCACTAAGAATAACAAGACTTAATTAGGCATTTTTCTAGTCTAGCAAACATCATGTTAGTAGAAGCCGGAGGATGCCCAGCAGTGTCCCTGATAAACACCACGTATCGTCCCCCGAGTGACCTTCTGCTCCGGCTGCTGCCGGCAGAACCTGGCAGCACAGGCAGCCGCCTGGCTGCCTTGAAAAGGGAATCAAAAGAGCTCGGGCGCTTTTATTTTCCCAGGCATCGCAATTTGGCTTGAGATAGGATTTATCTGTCACCACGAAGCACCCAGCCCACCTGGTGTCAGCACCAGTATTTTTGTCACCAGGTGAAAAGGCAGGAGCATTCAGTGAGATGGCAGAACATCAGTGTATTAAGCAAGATGCTCTGCTTAATAGTGTTGTATGGCATTGCTTAGTCCTTGAATATATTTTAAGAAGCAGCTCTTAATATAATTCATTACAGCTGCCTCTAATATCGAAGTAATAATGAATGGTCACAAATGAATACGAATAAAACAAGCCTCCTACACGGGCAGACGCAGATTCCTTGCCGTGTATGGGAGTCTAACTGAGGCCGTCAGTGGCACATGGGGGCAGACACTGGCCTCGAGGTGACGCTGGCGGATGTGCTGAGGGTGCTTTTTCCCAAGCCTGGTATATCTGCACTGAGAACGAGCCTGCTCGTTCTCCTCCATTTCCCAGTCTTGACACAACACTGGTGATGAACTTGCTCAGCTCAGCTTCCTTGCTCATTCCTCATTAGCCATAAGGAATAGGAAGAAGCTATGTGGGACATGACTATTACTGAAGAAATCATAAAGAAATGAAGACTCACTTAGAGAGGACCCATCCGCACATATATATATCACACAACACTGTAAGGGAAGGGAAGCAATCTCCCAGCAGTGTCCCTAGGATCCCTTAACAGCTTCATAGCGAGGCTGCTTTCATTTCTCACCCTCCTTGCGTATGTCAATACCCTCCAGGAGGGGCTGTACGAAAGGCTGGAGACAAAGCATGGATCATTGATCCCTGTGAATCATTAGGAAAAGAAGAGCGTGAGTCAGTGCAGGTAGCAATGCAGCTGTATCATCCCCTGGCAGCCAGACAGATGGGCTCATAGCAAGGAAACGGGAAGCAGCTGGGGTTGCCTCCCTGCACCATGTTCGTCCCCACGCTGCATTTCGTTGCAGAGCAGAGGTGGGCAGTGTTGCCAGCGCTCAGCTGTGAGCCTGGGTCATCCCTCAGAAGCCGGCAGCCCCCCCTTTCCCTGCGACACTCCGAAGCTCTCATTCTTCCCAGGTATAGCACCTCCGCATAGGTTTCCTTTGGCCAGGAAAGGCAAGAACTCAAAACACAAGTTCTGGCATCAAATCATTTCAGCTCCGCAAGGCACATCCATGGCAAGTATGGGGCAGCGGGGCTGTTTGCCCGTGCGCCTTCTGGGGAGGGGAGAGCAGAATAAAAGAGGACGGTGTGAGCCAAATAGGTGCAAGGAAGGAGAGGATGTACCCACAGCCCCCAGGAAACCTCCCCAATCCTCCTGCCCTCCCAAACACACGTGGAAGGCGGGGGTGGAAAGGAGGCACGTTGACCTCAGGGCCTAACCAGCTGAAATTCCAACTGGATGAGGTAGCACAAGGTTTGGGAATTCCCTAACGCCCAGCTGTGGTACACGGCTTTCAGAAGGTTAGAAAGAACCTGCTAATCTCAGCTCACACAAAATAAGCAGGTCACATATGGGTCGAAACAAGGAGGAGATACACGTAATCACTGAGAAAGCTCTTTATGGTCTGGAGATAGCAGGTACGTATATTTAGAAATGAAAAGCTAAGCTAAAAACACCTGATGATCTTTAGCAGCATTTCCTGGTAAGAGTAATAAAGTTATATTTAGGTCCCCAAAGATATGAAGTATTTCAGAAGAGAGAAAAAAAAAACCCTAAATTTCAATTTTAGTTAGTAACCATGTTTTTTTTAGGTGGGTTTCTCTTCTGCTTTCCTGTTAAGGGCAGATTGCTCAGTAAGCAGAAAAACTGGTTTGATAAACATTTCTGTTCTGCTAGCAGCAGTCTCTTATTTAAGTCAAGCAGCTTTTCATTCCGGTGAACAGACACATTAGCATTTCATGGGCTTACATGAGTGTCTGCAGGATAGTTCTGTTAGTGCTACTGATTTCTTATATTTACATTCACAGAAGGCCCATGTGCACCCTCAGAGAAACAAGGCAGTGATCCCTGTAGCTGGATGTACTCACAAATGTTTGATCATTTAAAACTCTTTTTTTTTGGATTGACTCTCATAACAGGCAGCCACTGAAGTCATACAGTCTTCTCTCTTTGGAAGAGTGCTGATACCTGCCTACAAAAGGGCTAAAACTTCCCATCCCCATCCACAAAGTCAACTTGTGTCTCCTACAGCAAGCCCAAGAAGAGGGACAGATTTGGAGCCGTGGTTTGCTACGTGTTATGTCTGTGACACGTAGTTCTGGTCAGGCCCATCTCAAGATGCATCTTCCTCACTTGAAATGTAAGTTAGGCTTCAAACGCCACTATATAAAATACAGTTTTTATAAATATCACCGGACTTCCTGCTGACATATAATGTAAAAGACCAGAACAGTGCACAGATCATTGAAACCTGAAACTCCGAACATGTATTTTTTCATATGTGTAAATAGAGATGCATGTTATAAATTCATCATCCAAAAAAATCCAAACTGCTACTAAAATGTAACAGCTAAGTTTTGTGAATTAATGAATTCTACATAATTCACAACTTCTACATTGATGTGATCTTTTATCAGAGCACATCAAAGCTCTTTAAACACACTAATGAATTAGGCTTCATAACATACCTGAGATCTAAGCAACAGTTAGTTAGTCAGAGAATTCAGGTAACAAAATGACAGATACTGTGAGAAAAAAACAACTGCTAGTTTATTGTTGATATCTCTGAATGCTGTCAAATTATAAAACACAATTCATATTAATTGCAGGGTCATATCTACTAGACTGTATTTGCTCACACTTGAGTTTTTTTTCAAAATTAATTATTTTAAGTTTCTCAGTTTCTATGAAAATTTCTGCCTAATTCTTGCTTTTGAGGGGTTGAATCCCATTTCATGTCTACAGGCTTTTTTTTTTTTTTGGATGACTTGCTCATTATGGCACCCAAAAGTGAACATCAGTGTTAGAGATAGACTCCTGATTCCTGTTTTTCCAACAGGAATTGTGCTCTGAGGCTTTCTTCTTTTTTTTCACTTAAATATTTTGTAGGATTCTGAAATCACAGATGGTAGCCGCCTGTTTCTAATTTAGCTATAATTACGTTTCACTCAGTCTGAGCCTTTCAGTAGACCAGCCTTGCTCCTTGGCAACATTAAAGCATCACTCCTAAAAGTTTCTCCTCCACAATGACACTGTCTCTTCAAGGCTTGTTTGCCTTCTTTTCTCAAACTCAGTAGGCTTTTATATTTAGCAAGCATGTTCTTGTTTTAGAAGTGTGACAGAAACCAATTACACTTTAATGTAAGTGCTAGGAAATTGTGAAATTTGTATTGTGTACAGTTCTGGGCTGTATTGTGTGCAGTTCTGGGCTCCCCAGTACAAGGGGGATGTGGAACTTCTAGACAGGGTCCAGCAGAGAGCAACCAAGATGATCAAGGGACTGGAGCATCTCTCGTATGAGTAGAGACTGAGTGAGCTGGGCCTGTTTTCTTTGGAGAAGGTTGAAAGGGGTTCTGATTAACATGTGAACACACCTGAAGGGTGAATGTAGGGAGGAAGGGGCCAAACTCTTCTCAGTGGTGGCCAGTGACAGGACAAGGGGCAATGGGTACAAGTTGAAACACAGGAAGCTCCATCTGCCTGTGAGGAAGAACTTTCCTGTGAGGCTGACAGAGCAGTGGAACAGGCTGCTCAGGGAGGCTGTGGAGTCTCCTTCTCTGGAGATCTTCCCAATCCACCTGGATACCCCCCTCTGCCCCATGCTCTGAGTGTCCCTGCTGTAGCCGAGGGGTTGAACTGGATGATCTCTAGAGGTCCCTCCCAACCTCAACTATTCTGTGATTCTGTGAAAAGAGTTTCAATTGTGACTAAAATCTAAGGGCATTCAAAGATAATCTTTGACATACAAGGTCACCACTTATTTACAAAGGATATACCATCTTTGACCCTGTGTGAGCAGGGGGGTTGGACTCAATGACCTCTGAGGTCCCTTCCAACCTTAAGCATTCTATGATTCTACGATTCTACGATTCTATGATCTTTCATTAATACTAACTGGAACTCAGAGATTCTCCAACCACTAGAGGGCTAACATATTTTACCCTTCACAAAGACATAAGAAAACTTATATACAGCTTCACAGTATGTGTTCTAGTTTTCCCTTCAATCTTAAGTATACAAAGTTGCATGAAATTGGGCTTCCTGATAGTGGTTCATAAGGCATTAATCTGGCTATTCACCAATAAGACATTATTATTTGGCTTCTTGGCAAAGAGTTCAGAGTTTCAATTGCGGTAAGTGCTACTTGCATGAGCTGTGTATGGATCAAGTATCTGATTTCTGTACAGACTAAGTACAAATCCATTCAAGTCTCTGGCCCAAGGGAAGGCGGATACTTCAACCAACCAGAATTGACCACAGTCCCCCTCAGACTGGGGCTCGACCATGGTCCCCATCTAAAGATATGTTTGCTCAGATACTGGCTAACAGGCATCCACGTAGGTCTGCACTGCTTTCTCTAAAAAACACACCCATTTTATACTCGGAGGCTTTCTGAGAGGAATCGGCTGCGCAATGTAAAGCTGAGCAACGTCATACCCCAAAATATCCAGCAGCTGAGGCCAGTGCAGCAGTAGCACTGTAGTATTGGTACTAATTGCAGGCCAACAACTGCCGACCTAAGAGCTAAGAGCAGATTTCTGAAACGAGCCAGAACAAGATGTACTCGTAAAGACAAAACACTGTGGGATGCTATCACAAAGATGGCTGCAACAGATCAGCCTCATATTGAGATGCAAGGAAAATCTCTTAAATCATTAGCAAAGCTGCAAAGCCTCATTATTTTTAATAGCTCTTGATACGTACGCCACTAGCAAAGTAGCTACAAATATCCCCGCTCGGTAATCTCTAGGGCTCAGAAGCGGGCTCCGGGATGCTCCCTTTCACAGGACGAGGCTGGCTCAAACAAATGCACAGTAAATAGCTCTCAGTCCTCCTCCTTCCCCAGCTTCACCTGGAGGTCACCAGGAGGCCACCTGGAGTGGCCTCCCGAAGCCGCTGATTATCCACTAGCTAGATCTGGTTTCCAGATGCTGACGCCAACTCTTCCATTTGATGTGTGTCTCGCTCTTGAAATGGCTGCAGCAAGAGCAGCTCCGTGTAAACGCCCGTGATTTCAGCAAAGCTGCATCCCCGTCCGCAGACCGTGGTAGAGACACACGCCTGACTGGAGAGGTTTGCCAGTGCCCACGGGCTCTGCATGCACTGGGGAAGAGTGGGAAGAGCTGGGAATACCATGAGCAGGCAGAGAGACCTCAGGAGAGCAGCGGGACTGGAAAGGGAAGAGATCTTGGTGGAAGAGAATGACCGGGACGCTAGGGAAGGAAGGGAGTCCTGAAGTATGAGGGCAACGCTGTCACACTGAGGGGAGCTATGGAGAGGATGAAAATCGAAGGCAGAGGCAGGAGACCATGTCCTGGAGCAGGGGGGCTGCTGCAGTGCTTGGCTCCTCTTCTTGTGGCTAACAGAGCGGGAGTGGAGCACTCAGCAGCTAGTGACGAGGCCAGTGTCTCCCGAGCCCGCCTGACCTCCCCGTGCCGGAGGCGTGCATGGGCTCCCCAGCACCCGGAGCAGTCATCCGGGAGAAGAAAACTGCATCTGTCTTCCTTATTCAGCTAGCACGCCAGCAATGTTTTCACTGTTTTATAATGTTGCTGTCCAACCCCTATGTCCTGCATTTCTTCAAGTACATTACCATGAGATCATCGGACTCTCAGAGTTTTTCTTGATTATTTTCTTAAAATGCATCTTAAATGCATTAGAAAATTACAGGCATCTTTTTTTTTTTTCTTTTTTTTTCTTTTTTTTTAGGTGGTAAAATGTAACACAGAAGTAGCAGGGCCAAATCCATAATATCCACTAATTCTGGTTTCACTTTGTGCAGAACTTAGGACTTTCATAGCACTTAAATAGCACTTAATACATTTCAAAACATGTCTCTAATTGATATGGTCTGCAGCTGGAGCACTCAGTTATTCTGCTGATCCCCTAGTTGGACAAAAAAGAGCAGGACTATAGTCTGGTTTCCTAAACCCGTGTCTTATACATGGGTTTCTTGGGTGTTTGTGAGCTTTGACTTAGGTTTTCCAAAAATCAGGGAATGTATTAGACCTTCCCCCATGCCCAGGCTCCCCTGCAGGACAAGCCACCCCGTATTAGCTGCTGGTGGGGGGTGTCAGTCACCAGCCCCACGTGGGACACCCTGACACGCAGCCAGCACAGAGCTGAGGACAGACCAGATGTCTCCATTTCTGCGGGGAGATTTGGGGCTGCAGGGAGCCTGGGGGTTGATGTGACAGCCTCTTCCTGAGACATTGAGTCAGGAGGCAAACCCGCCTGCTGGGCAGGCCAAGAGAAATAAGCTTTACTCCTTGCAAGAACCAAATTCCCTTTTTGTTGTCCATCATTAAAAAAAAAAAAAAGCCTATTTTCTCCATAAGGGATGAGGTGAAGGCTCCCTGGGGTCTGCCAGGCCAACTCAAAAACCAACAAACACAGACCAAACTATTTACTTGACTCTTGCCCTCGGGTGGATGAGCTGTCTCTTTTTTTTTCCCTTCAGATTCTGCACAGCAATTTGAGCCCAAGTCAGATATTTGGCATTATAATCTCCGCTCACTGAGAGGAGAGCAAAGTCAGTGTGATGGGAATGAAGCCTCCCGAAGCGCTGCTGCCAGCTCTCACAACTGGCATGATGAATGTCCCAGTCGCTGGTGCTAAAGGGCTCCCTTCCTGCGTCAATGTCATTGTTAGTATCAACACAGCTGCCAGTAGAGAAAAAAAGGAACAACGCAGCTCTTCAAAGCTTTTACCTCTCCTAGAGAAGATGTGAAACATCATCTCAGCGTATCTGAAGCTCAGAAATCATAAGATGAATGGAGCGACATTTTAGGGGTCAGTCTGATGGTTTAGGAAAGAAGGTGGCAACTCAGAGATATTTTTTAATACCTGACATAAGTAACTCTGCTATTTGCAAATATCACTTCCTCAGCATGTAACTATGTGGTCTTCTCCAAAATTAAATACAATTATTCATAAACATTTTAAAAATAGAAATTTTTTAATAAATGTTAATTTTAGCCTGGGACCACTAAATTTTGAGAACTGCCTGGTGATCTTTTTTGCATCCTATTTAGTCGGCTTTCTTCCACTACACAAGTTTAAAATCTGACATCTGAATTTGTCTGGTGGAAAACTGTGGTCACACCATAGAGAATGAAGGCACCCCCTGAAAACAAAACCACACATGACCAGTGAATGTCACTCTTCAAATAAAGACTCTTCTCTTTAATTAAAAGCTGTCTTGGTTACAAAATAAGATATTCTCAGCTTGCAGGCTTGCAGATGAGCCTTCTCCTTTCCAAGAAAGCCTTTGGGCACCTGTATAACTTTATTTGTATGAGTTTACTGTGGTAATTCTTGAAAGCAAAAGCTACTTATATGTTAAGATAGATATGAAGTTTGTCTCCTGGCCAGTGCAGAACACAGCACCTGTATTTAATAACAGTTAATTTATCAATTGATTATAAATTATTAATAAATTAATAAATAAATTAATAAAGCTGCTACATCTTTATTGTGACCTTTAAAGTCTGCATGGGAAGGGTTAATTCGTTGTAGAAGAGTGAAGGGAACATAACAAAATTGGAGTCTGGAAAATCATTTCTTGTTAGAAAATGAACCTTTGTAGACTTAGATTCATCTTTCTGCAAAATTGGATTTCCTACCCTTTAAATATGTTCCCCCCACTAAATATGAAGCAGAATTCATTGCTTCTGAAGCAGTCACTATTAAGCTATGATAAGGACATATATATATATAAAATGCTAGAGAATATAACATAATATGCTTTTGATTAGTTTTTTATTTCATCGTAATGATAAAAAGAAGGATGTCATTTACTGGAAACCTAAATGAGAAATTTCTGATTTTTCCTATTGACAAATTGCCATGTGTCAAAAAAAAATTGTTCAGGAGAAAAAAAATGAGAGAAATGAGAAAAACATTGTCAATGCTCAACCTATGCAGTTTTGATATTTACAAACACTTGAAACATCTCAACATTTCAAAATCTGAGTTATCTTGTACCATGAGAGCAGGAAAACAAGAAAGATGTCAAAGCTAAGATGCCATTTTTATTGATCTACTCTGAATTCTCACCCTTCTTCTGCAATGATTGATTTGCAAACATTTGAAAATGGGTATATCAGTTAATTCGGGAATAGAAATATACTCATAAAACACAGTGAAAGCTCCAAACTTCCTGTAGAGCAGTATAACTGTTTTTTGCTCTGAGCGCAAAACAACCTGACACTGTGCTATTCCCTATCCTCCAGCACCTGTAACAGAATCCATAGAGATTGTATTGCACGGCTTTGTAGAATAAAAGCTTTGTCCGGATTTACTTCATCACACTTATCATATTTTTATCATCAAAAGCTAAAAAATCCTGCCTGTCCTGCTCCACTGATGACTGCAAACTCTCTGAAACGCAATGGATTTAAGCATGAAGCCCTGTCTCAGAGTTTAAGGGAGAGTTTTGGTGCCTCTGGTAAAACAGGATTTTGTCAAAGAAAGATCTGCTTGATCCTAACAATTCTCTTTGCTTTACCCCTCAGCACAGTTTGTTTTTCAGTTTGCACAATAGCACTGATGGTGTGTGAGCACAAGGAAACCAGTGGTGGACAAGAGCTCTGCTCGGCATCGGGGGCTCCTGTGCCGAGGGATTTCCCTGTGCATAGAGGCTGGGCCCAGGACACACTTGGCAGATCGGGTGAACTGCAAGAAAAAATAATTAATCACTTCGGGTTGTGTATTCTCATACTGGTAACGCTCCTGCTATTCCTTAGAGTGGGATTTAGCCCTGTCACTGTAACAGTGAAGTTCCTGAAATGACAGAAGGAAAATGGACACGGTGATTTTATCCTGTGTACTGGAAACTGTTGGGAAAAAAAAAAAGACTGTGACCTTTCTGAAAATGGGGACAGGTCTTTGGCCATGTCCTGTCCACACATTATATATAGAACTGCCTGCAGAAATTATTTTCTAGACACATAAGCAGAGTCACATCTGGCAGAGAAAGAAAGGTGATTTATGGTAAGTGAACACCATATGGCACAATCTCCGCTCATTTCATTCCATTTTCTATCTTGCAGATTGAAAAATTGCTCGCTATCCGGTTTATTGGAGAAGAGTGAGGTTACAGCAAGAGCAAAGTCTCATCCATAAAATCAACAATCGCTCACTTCAATAAATAAATGTAAAGAGACACCAATCTGTGGCGAGGATGGAAGATTACCAGTGAATCCAGAAACATCATGGAGAGATGTGACATTTCTCTGTCAAGTGAGGATTTATTCTTAAAAACAATTTATAAGCTGCTCAAAATCATCTAGGCAACTAGAAACTAATAAAGCAATTTCTAGCTACAAGCTCTATCCCAGCCAGAAATCCTGTCTTTTTTTTTTTTTTTTATTCAGGTTGAGAATCCAGATCTTTAAAAGACATTACTGGGCTAATAGAGCTTTTATCTGAATGACATGACGTGAGTGAGGTTTAAGTGCCTTCACTATTAAGTTTTTGAGGTTAATAAAACTTTTTTTTTTTTAACAGGAAAGTGCAGAAATGTTCTGCATTGCCTGAAACAACATTTATGGGAGGATGAAGTGATGAGAAACTAGCACTTTTGGAAACTGGGAAGGAAGCAATTTGACCAAGGAATCACCAAAAGCCTGTACCAGAACTGGGAAGAGAAATTCCATTTTCTGATTCATATCAGACCCTCGCTTCAGCGCTAAAACCATATAACATAACATCTACATTAACAATCTCAGATAAGAGAGAAAAAAAAACACAAGTTGGGGGAATCACAGCATGAGGTGGACCTGGCCAGATGCTCGGCGTCTTGTGAGCTCTGCTGGCTTGAACAAAGATACCTTCCCTTTACCTGTTTGGAGGGCTTTGCCTTATGGAAGTGCTGTGGCTCCACTAGTGCGGTGCCATAAGCGGTAATTCCGATGCCTTGTGTTGTTAACACACCTCTCTAACGTGGCCTTTGGCTCCAGGAAAGCGCCTGGTGCCTCCTGAAGGTTCAGCAACGAACCTGCCGTTGTTACTGCAGTTTCAAGGCTGCAGGGCTGGCAAGTCACAGATGGTGACGATGCCTGTGCCACCCTTCCTCTCCTACCAGCCTCTCCTGCCGCCTCCTGTAGGGGCACAGAATCCGACCAGCATAGGAAAACCCTGATCACCTATTCCATTTGCCTGGAGCTGTTGGAACAATCCTAAAACAAACAGTTACGGGCTGAATTCCAAGTTTCTTGCCTCATTTTTTTTATGTCAGTTCTCTGCTTGCATTACTATAAGCGACTTCAGTCCCTATGGGAGTTAAAAGACGCAGAAAAGCCCAGCACGGTTTCTTTAACAAAACGCAGGGCCGAGTGACGTGTTCCTCCGATCAGCAAAGGCCCCAGCAAAGGGTCTGGCTGGGCGAGCAATGAGACGTGTGCTGCTCCGTGTCCCCATTCCCCAGGCACGTGTCCCCGGGGACACGGGCGGGCCTGAGCCGCGTGCCCAGTTCCAGCCATGCTCCCAGGGCCCTCACGCCCCTGCTGCCTGTGACGCCCTTTAAAGAAAACACAAACATAAGCAACATTCATGGCAGCATAAGCAGTCAGAGCAGCACCGGTTGTTCCTCCCGCGAGGAGGAGGAGGAGGGAAAGGAGGAGGGATACGGATGAGTGAGGCAAGGAGCTCGCCCGCAGGCGGGCAGCACCGGAGCTGGCACGGAGGCCTTCACCTTCACAGGCAGCGCTGGCCAAGCAGGACTCGTGTCCAAAGAAATTGCCCTTTCCAAAGCACAAAGAGAGCCCCCAATCATGTCTGGCCTCGGGGAGGGAGGAGGAGAACTGCGGAGAAACCAGCTGTGCTGATGGGCAATGGCCCCGGCCCTCCGAGGGCAGCTGAGGTCCAGGCAGGCCCTGGAGCGGGCCGTGCCAGAGGCTGCAACTGAGGTGCTGGTTCCGCCAAGCCAGGGAAAACCGGGAAAACCGACGCTAAGCATGGGGGAAGACGCTCTGCTGAACTGTGCAGCCTCTCCCCGAGGCAACTGATAGAAGCTGCTGTACTTAAGTGATTTACAATTAGAGGTGAAAAGCACCTACGTGCCATAGGGAAATGTCTTCATAGCGAGGAAGAAGGTAATTCGATTGCTTTTCTCCACCTCTTAATTTACTGTTTCTTTTATTTTATTATTTTGGCTCTTCGTGTCATGTCCCCTGAAGATAAATAGCTACCTTTTAAAACACCAGCATGATCCAAAGCCTGCTGAAGTCTCTAGAAAGGTACAATGCAACGGAGCTTCAAATTGAGGCCATAAATTTGAGATAAGAGGTTTGGGGTTTTGGTTCATTCAAACAATTAAAAAAAACCCACTAGATTTTGCCTGCGGATTTTGAAAATTGGATACAAATATTTATATATTTTACCATAAAGCCCAGCAGAATCCTACATATCAGGTGTACAAATCTTTTCCCTTTTTCATTTTGAGGGTTTCTGGACATATTGCTAGAGAGGCTCTGCAATACCAAATAAAGTGGTAGCTACAGAAGGATAATCGTCCTTGTGAGCTCTTATTTTCCCCCATGGCAAAACAACAACATTCAATAATTTCTGCTTGAAGACATCAAAATCCATCAGTCTGTAAAGGCAAAACTAACATGAATTGAAATCTGACCCAAAAACCATACAAGAAAGAAAGTAACCAAATAGCACTTTAACTGTGTCCTATCAAACATGGATGAAATAATTCAATGATATTGCAATACTCCAAATTTGAAAAACAAAAGTCAGAGATTTTTTTCTCAGATCATGTATTTTTTTTTTTTCTATTTCAAGTAAATATGACCAAATAGTAAATTTCAATTTTCTATTTCAAATAAATATAACCTTCAACCTAGGTACCTTGATGGGTTACCAAAGGGGGAAAAAAAAAAGAACTAGAATAAGCTAGAAATGAGACATTCATGGCAGATGTTGGGGAAGTGGTTAGATTGGTAAATTTTAAGTCTGTGAGGTTAATTGTACTTTCTAGAAAGAAAGGTCCAAAAGGACCAAAGGATCATAAGGACGGGTGATCTGGAAGGATCAGAACTGACCAATTGTTTTTCTTCACTCTTCCCACTAATCAGAATTGCCCAGGTAAAATTTAGCCAGTGACATGGAATGTAACAAAGCCTGTATGATTATCAACAAAACTAAATCTAAACGCTCTAAAAAGTACCTGCCAATTGCATTTCTCTTTTACAAACGCCTCCTTTTCTGTCTGCTCTTGAGTAAGTGCCTGAATTAGCGAGGCAAATCACTGCAACCACACGCAACACTGCCTGAAGCCTTTAACCAGAAAGCAAGAAAAAAAGCTGTGTTTTCTACGCTGGAGTACTGGGGAAAATTTGCAAGGTCCAAGTGGCTGACATTTTGTGCTGTGTTAACAATTTTAGAGCAGAGTACTGCAAGTGGGTGTCTGAGGTGGAGACTTCATCACTTTAGTCCTCTTCCTTATCTGCCTCCATGTTCTGCCCTAACAGAAAAGAATAGAGTTTAACAGTAATCCATGATCATCTAAAGTGATTCTTTTTCGG
This sequence comes from Rhynchotus rufescens, assembly GCA_032273925.1. Lineage (NCBI taxonomy): Eukaryota > Metazoa > Chordata > Aves > Tinamiformes > Tinamidae > Rhynchotus > Rhynchotus rufescens. The sequence goes on along the minus strand of JAVCKT010096576.1, from coordinate 19,869 downwards.
TCTCAGAAAGACAGATAACACCAAATAGGCAACAGTAACACCAGGGCTTTTCCCTACAAACACTCTAGACAGTCCAAAGGGTAGGGAGTAAGAAAAAAACATTCAAGTAAAAGCCATATTTAAGTCTTTGTGTTATCTGCTTGTGGATGCCTTTCTTTTTCCTGTGTATTTTCTTACAAGGCTAAAAATAACTTAAAGTGATAACCATTAATAATGGAGATAGGCTGACACCAAGCGCTGCAACACAATTAACTGTTTAAAGGAGTAACAGCAAAACAAAGGTCTGATGAGCAGCATAGCCCTTGTTGCACTCAAAATAGCACCTAATTAACGTGATGGGGGGTGCAAAATAAGACTTTGAGTCAAACACAGGGCTGACAGATTCCACCAGCTTTCTTACACACAAATGCACCACTTTGCTGTTTCCCAGCTCATGGAAGAATACATGTTTTAGGTCAATAGAGACCACTATATGCAACTAAGCTGACCCCTTGCATCACATGGTGCATAAAAATCACCCCAGAATCCCATGTGTGTATCCCAAAGATACAGCTTCTTCCAAGACTCACAAGTGAGCAATGACCTCAGGAATGCATAATTCAAAGAAGTCTCAAGGCCAATTATAATTCATTCCAAGATTGGTCTACATCCATTAAAGGCTTTTTTTAATCCTACCAGTTCAGTCTTGGAGGTCTGGTACAAAAGAAATAAGAGTCACATCTGATCCCTCCTAAGAAGACATCTTCGTACTTGGTGTCATGACTTCTCACCTCTGTTACAGGTAGTTCACTCTTCCCCATAGATTCACCAAGATACATAACCAGGAGGAAAAACAAAATTTTCCCCATATGTTGCTAGTCATGAACTAAATCATTATGCTAACTTCACTCTTAAGAAGCAGACCAGAGCGTAATCTGGCACACCTCTAGTTTTTTAAACTGAGTCTATAGCTCTAGATACTTATTTATGAGCTACATAGTGGATTAAAGCTTTTTTTTTTTTTTTTTTTTTTTTTTGTTGGTACGGACACATTCTCTGATTTTAACCTGCTTGGAAAATTAATTTCAGATAAAACAGGGTAGTATCCTTTCCAATAAATTTGTTGCTCATTTATCACATTGTGTTCTGAACGCAGGCATTCACATCATTGCCAGTGGAATGGGTCTCCAGGTCCAATTTTTCAAGAACAGATGATAATAGATTCATGAGCTGAGTCACCTGCTAACTTGAGTTATGCTCAAAACTAGCCCCTGCAAAACAAGCAATGAGTGAGAGACATGACAAATATATTTAGAATATTGTAAATGCAAATCTTGTTCTTCTTTGCAAAATGGAAGGAAAATTATGAGGTTCAGGAAGCCAAACTACTGCATTTACCAAGAAGTGTTGCAAACACAACCAAAAGAACGATCTATTGACCCATTTTTTGATTTTGCATGAACTTTAAAAACAAAACAACTCCAGTAAATACTGGCATTACTGCACACGGCTCATGTTATTCAGTGGTAGTTACTACTGCCAAATGCCTGGACTGTATTCCAAGTACAGTCAGGATACAAAACACAGCCCTTCCTATCTCAGTCACCTCTGCAGGCTGGTGACTATGCAGCACAGAACAGCTTTGCGGTTTGGTAGCAAGGAACAAGGCGTTTGGCCTCTGTAAGAAGACTGCGAATGTGGGGAACATCTCTATGCCCGTCACCAGAGGAGATCACCTAGTCCTAGCTTGAAAAGCAGATAAATGCCATTTCTGCATACACGGTTTTCCTCAGCAAGCCAATTTCTTTGGCAGTCCAGAAGGACAAAATTCTTCCAACAAGAGGAGAAGGATTAAATTAAGCTCGGTTAGCTCAGAGAAGGCAATGGTTTCTGCGTGGATGCAAGGTCTGTAGGAGCAATTCCCAGGAGATAAACGAGAGTGAGAGCAGGGCAGCATGAACCTGAGCAGCGCCCGTGTCGGCCCAAAGGGCCGATTCAGCTCCCAGAAGTGCAGCCCAGGGGCGCTGCCCCCTAAAGAGGGCCCGGATGCCTCCTACAAAGCGGGGCACAGGCACCGCCAGAGCGTGGGCTCCCCCGCGCCGCGCGTGGGCTCAGCGCCGCCGCTGAGCCAGCTCCCGTGGGCACGGCAGGGACGGGGGGCCGGCTCTCTGCTCCCAATTCGGCTAGCTGAATTTCAGTGAGGAGGCTGGAGTCCCCACTAGGAAGACCCTGGGGGAAAGAATCCCGGTTTGCACATTTTGCCGTTTTGTTTTTCCTTTATAAAGATCATTAAAAATCTGAAAATTGTTTTGCATTTTAATTGCAAGCTTTCTATGGCCTGTGATGGAAGAAATACCCTTTGCTACTTCTCCCTACGCCCAATCACGCACAATCACTTATTTTAAGAACAGTCCAACAGATATGAGTAGACACCCTAAGCTTTTACTGGGACTGACTGGTTGTGTCTCTCATTCTGAGGCTATTATTTGATTTATTTTTTGCTCTTATTTACAATTTAACTAATGCACTTCTTCATCAAACAAAAGAGAAAAGCAATGTGCATAACGCATTGCAGGGCAAGCTTCTCTGAAGGAGTACAAACATCAGCTTGTCCCTTTTTTTTCATAATGCTATTTTTTTTCCCCAGCATTTTATAACTTGTATTCATGGCCAGCTCAAACTTGCTTTCTGCATTAGCTATATCCATGAGGCACTATGAATAGCCCCCACATTCTCCATACGCTTCATATACGGGCTGCTCGCGTGGCAGAGCGTGACACAGGAGATGGTGACACTGGAGAGAGGCTGCAGCTCTTTTCTCCAGCTGAGGTTTCCCTCCCTGCCCACAGTCCTGCGAGCTGACCCACGGATAGGGCCAGCACCGCCGCCGTTCCCCTCTCACGCGCTGCTCCAGCGGCCGGTCGCGTGGTCCCACACGTGGTGCTTCTCGCTTGGGAAGAAATTCCGCTGAGCCAGTACCTGAGGTTCCCCACGGCTGAAACCCCTTCCTTCCGTTTGCCCACGTTTAGGTTGTCCTCTGCGGACAGGAGCCTGCAAAAAGGCTTGCTGGGCACAAATTCCTCCTCTTCTACCTTCTGCTGCTTTGCACCCTGGTGCAGAGGGTTTCCAAGGAGGCTGCTGTGCAAGCAGCCCTGCAAGGAGCTGGGAGCGCAAGTGGTTCCTCATTCCCACAGCAGCCTCCCCTTCCACAAAAGCAGAAGTGCGGAGCGACAGGAGCTGAGGAGTCTAGACAGCCCTTCAAACAGCAGAGGCAGGCAGGGGAGCCGTGTCCTTGTGGTCACCCTAGAAGGATTAAACATTCTGCACCCCCAAAAATCGGTGGGAATTCTCCTCTTGATTTGCAATGTTGGGATCTTGCCCTGCTTAGTGCAGGTCAGCTACCTATTAGACACACTCCTGTTCTAACACAATAGGGAAACTCTGGTGCACACACAGAAAAAAAAACTAGGTGGTTTTTGTTTAATAGTCTCTAACAATCAAAAAGAAACAGATAACAGCTCTAATGGACCCACCTACTCTTGATCCTTTCTCTTGCCAGAATATTTTGTGTAAGAAATCATGAGAGCACTACATTACCCTGGAGCTAAAAATGGAGCGGAGTCGGGAGGCGGCACAGGGCTCTGAATACAGGAGTGTATTTGATAACTCCTGCACTTGGTCTGATTTTAAGCTTCCTCAGGTGGGATAATGAGCACTCAAATGAGGAGGGAGAGTTCACAGGGTGATTAGAGCCCGGGCTGGCTTTTAAGCCTTTTTCCTTTCAACTTCACTTTTGTCGCAGTTTGATTTAGGCTGGATTAGCTGCTGAAAAGTGTTCTGCTTAACAGAAGCTTGAGGCAGTAACTTGCATTTACCAAATTTCCAAGCATTTCCTTGCATTTCCAAGACAGTTGTTGGAGGGCAGTGAAAAAGTGTAGGCAAAGGCAGGATGCAACGCAATCCTGCCTCGCTTCACAGCCCTCAGATTAAACAGTTTCCTCTGGTCCTCAAGAGGCAGCGTTTGAACAATTGGTCCCCCTAGCGATATGGGGCCTAAAATACTGTTTTATAGTTTGTATTTATAATGAATACTAAGCACCGATCACAGCAATGGGCTTCTAAAGGCCTCCCAGTTTTGCTGGAGTTGAAACATTGCTTCAGTCTATCCTAAAGCCCGGCTCACCCTTGCTATAACTGGCTGCTGGCTGTGCATGCTGCCCAAGCAAGCGGGGCTCCGTGTGGATGCAGGATGCTGTCCGTGTGCTGCTGGCTACGGAGAGCAGCACGGCTTTACCAGGCCAACCCGATGGAGGGTCTGAGCCTTCGCCTGGAAAACAGCACGACGAGACCATTGACCTCCGAGGCTCGCTCTTCACAAGAGCATCAAGTCAGTGTCTAGTAGGAACAAGTTTGGAGGGTGGTCACTGAGGGTATTTCTAGTCCTCAGGCTTTAAGAGCACACTTTTTGTTTGAATAACTGTATTTTGCAGATGGCTAAAAAAATTTCTCTGAATACTAACACTCACTTAGACTTGAAAAGAGCAATACATTTAATTTGTTGACACGGAGAAAGAATTGGGAGCAGATTCATAGCCATGGGATCAGAAATAATAAATTAAAAGAGATATTGTCTTCCAGCAGTCCTACCACCTAGGAACTGAACTACAGCAAGAGCTGAAATTCATGGGGCGCTAATGGAAGTACAGCTGCAAGTTGTTAATCCTGGGAGTCGGCAGAGCCACAGCTGCAGGAGAGGCATGGATGTCTGAGCAAGCACTCTCAGATTGCTGGCAGGCTTTACTGCTGCACAGTTACCCTGTAAATAACCTGCAAGATGCAAAAACCTCTTAAGAGCACTGCCCATGTCCAGATGGTATTGGGCTTTCTAGCCCGGCCTGCTCCATGGCTGATCTTAAGGCAGCCTGGCAGGCTACTTAGATCTTCCAGGCAGATGTCTCCACAGTTCCCTCTGTAACTGATTTACTGGAACAAGAAAAGATAAAAAGCAAAACTCAAAATTGCTACTCACAGATGTGCACAAACAGCAATTCGGCGAGAAAATCAAATGTAGCCATCTCATTAAGAATACATCAAAATGTGAGTACCTCTTCTAGAAAAACAAAGAGGAAAAAGAAGAACTGATAATGACTGATACAAACTGAAGGAGTAGCTATTAAGGCCAGCAGGGTTATTGTACTCCCCAGTTGTGCGAGCAGTATAATATCAGTCAAAGACAACCTCATGACTCTCCTCTCTCCTCTTACTTATTTTTAAGACTGCAATAGGCACACAGGAGTTCATTAAGCACATGCTGTGTCAGAAATGAAAATCTCTAACCTTCATAAAATTATGCATGGTCTTGTGCTTCGGATCCTACGTCCCTCATTTTGAACACAAAAACAATCCTAAGACTTTTTTTCCAGTCTGAGAACAAAGGCAAACTCCAAGAGCCTGGCCCAGCTTGTCACATAAGCTGATGCTGAATTGCAGCAGGGATGCTCTCAAGCCTGCTAGGGCCATGCCAAAGTCCTGCCTGCAGCAGGAAGCACAGCTGGGCAGCTGATGGTCCTCTCTCTATCTCCTCCCTGCTCTCTTCTTCACTGCTTGTCACCAGAGGCCTGGATATGTCATGGCTTTTCCCTCCTCCTGCACTGTGTGGGCCAGCAATGCAATGGTGCTCCTGCTTGGCTGCACCTACACACAGAGACTATGTCCAACTTGACTTACCACAGCCACTCCAAAGGAAGATGATTTTGCTGCTCACATCTAGCACCATCTGAGCCTCTCCCTGTTCTCTGTAAAGCCAAGAGGCTTCAGAATATTCTGGTGTGCTTTTTGTGGAGCCACTTACCATTCTGGCCACAACCCAGAATTTTAATTCTGCACTTGCAGCAATCCCTGCTGAGGAAAATTTGAGTGACAACTAAAACATACAGACAGAATTTCCCTTTTTCAGTCAGTTTCCCACTTAATTTTTTTTTTTTTTTTTTTGTAGATATAACTTTAATTGAATTTCCTGTAAATATGTTATCTACGCCATTTCTGTTGGGTATCTTAATATAAATACCATTTAATAGTAATGTGTGGACCAGCAGCGATGCTCCTGGTAAAAGCCTGAGCGAGCCTCCAGACTCCTAATGTCAAACCAAACTTGCAGTGCTCTTCATCTGCAGATGCAGAGAATCAGAGAGAAAAGAGTTAAAAACTGCAATTAAGTGAGGAAGGCAGCAGCCCTGCAGGGATGAGGAGACCTTTCTAGACATAAAAGAAAGAAATAAAAGGTTTATTAATTGAATGCTGATGCTGGAAGAACATATAAAAACTGTAACACGGATCTCTTGGAGGGATGGATTGCTCCTAACTTTTTCTGTTGGGAAGTATTTGGCTTTCTTTCTCTCTCCCTCTCTCTTTTTTTTCTTTTTTTCTTTTTCTTTTTTGTTCTTTTTAGTCTTTTAAGGCATAATAGTTCAGCTCTGGAACTAAGGATCCCACATTATACGTAACCACCATCTTCAACAGTGTTGGATCGACAACTGAGCCACAAACATAAAATCCAGAGACAGGAGCTAGATTAAACACTGTTTCCATTAAGACGTGCTTTGTAAAGTGTCCTCTATTGAGGATGTACTTTGATAAAATAGGACTGTTATCTCTATGCTATGGACATCTGGACCATTATTGTAAAAATAAATAAGCTTTTTTCCTTCAGTTCAGGAACTTTAATTTTATTAACTGACTGTAAAGCAATGTAAGATATTCATAAACAAGTCAGGAAGGTAGCAGGCTAATATTGGTACTGCCAACCTGCACAATAAAAAGAGAGAAAAAGCTTGTCTTAATTGCATTTACGTAATCAATTTATTCTGAATACCAAGGAAAAGAACAAAATGGTGCTGTTATTTAATTTAAACACTAACAAAAATTAACATCTGGACTTCTGGCCAAGCAGACAGAAATTACTTCCCTTACTCATAGCCAAGGTATTTTTGCTAGAAATAGGTAGCTTAACGACAACTAAACAATAGTCAGCTGGGAAACAATATGTAAGCCTATTTTAATACTCTTGCTACTTTAGCACACCCGAAGTTAATTAGTGGTATTAGCGTTGGAGTTTTGAGGCCCAAACAAAGGTTGTTTCCAACTGTTCTAGGCAGTGTAAGGCTGCACAGCAAGACTAGTGATAGCAGAATTCTAATATTTTTTAAAGGGCTAGAGGAGTCCCTAAGATTCAAGAGGTTGTTTTAGAAAAATAATCAGATGGTAGATTACGTTCTTCCAGTTTGTTTACTGCTTTGATTTGTGGATCTCAAAGTTCATATTGATGCACCCTGAGAAGGCTGTAGCAGGAAAAAACCAACCAAACAAACAACCCAGCAGCCTCAGTTCCTCATCAGGAAACGAGGCAGCTAAAACCAGAGAGAGGCAACTCCTACCATGTCCTAGCCTCCCAGCAACCTTCCCCACCAACCCATGTGAGCAGCCCTAAGAAGCAAGCAGTGCAGCACCCTACCTAAGAGGATAGAGCCTGAAAAGCTTCATGGTGATGACAGGGAGCAAGCTGAAGTTGGGTTTTCTCTTTGTTTCAAGAATGCCAAGCCAAGAGCACACTGCATGGGCTGTAGTGAAACCCCAGCTGATGCTATCCAAAGAATCAGCACGGAGCACCAGTGCCACAGACACTCTCTCTACACTCATGAAAACCTCTCTGGAAGGTCTCTGGAGACCACTCATGAAGACCTCTACACTCTCTGAAGATCAGGCAACCCAGGGTGCTTGTCCATCCACTGAGATCACAACAAGGCCTTTCAGAGCTCGCTTCTGGATGTCATCTGGTTTGGGATGCCAACAGGGCTCTGTTCTGGTCAGCCCCAGGGAAAGGTTGTCTAAAAAGGCTGTGGATCAAAATACTCCATCCTTATAAATACTCAAAATTCAAAGGGAAAGCGCATGAGCAACCTGCTCATACCGGACCTGCTTGGAGCAGGCCAAAAAAAGAGACATCCACAGAGGCCCTGTCCAACCTGCCTGATTCTGCTCTTCATTTCTCTCCTAAATGGACTTTGAAACTCTGTAAGACATCTATATAAAAAAAAGCAAAGTGAAACACAGATCCACTTGTCTTTGCAGGTTATATTTGCCAAAGCAAAGGAAGTTTAAATGATAACTTTGGGGGAAGAGAGGAACAGGCTAAGGTTGCATTAATAGTCACTCAGTTGCAACCCAGATTTGTCATCCATAGTTCAGGATATGCAACTAGCATTTTAAGGAAGAGGCTCAAAAATTTTCAACTAAACATAACTTCTGAACAGCAAGAACAATATTCTAAAGGACTTTGTGCTTTCCGGGTACTTTCATCTATCAAGACTCAATGCAGCTCCCACAATTAATTTTAGTGCAAGTTGGAACAGGACCTAAATTATTTGGCTGATCAACCCTTTCTTTTTTGGTCTTAACATTCTGGATAGTCACAGCCATTCCATTCTTGGCTAAAACAGAGTACACACAGCATTCCTCTCTGTGCTTTCCACTTTTAGTAAGGTCACCGTGCTTTTACTAGGGGGTTAAGTCAATTCATGCAATAAATCATTGACTTTAAAGTGCATTTACTTGCTCTCAAGTGCCCAAATTCATCTGCCTAACTTTATTCAACTGTGGCATCTAAATTGCCATCCAAGCACTCTCTGTATTCTGTGCAGTGAGAAATGAGTTAGCATTTAAGTGCTTGAAATTATGTGGAAGGAATTTGGACTGATGTATTTAGAACTCCCAAAAGCTCCACCCGTAACAGAAGGATCAGTCTAGGGACAGGGCTCTGCTCTCTGGCTCCTCACACTCTCCCAGAGCAGACCAACCCAATCGTCACTGCCACTGCACTTCACTAAATAAAGCACATGGTATTTGGCATTGATTACTGCGAGTAAGCTTGCCAGGAACCATCCATCAAAATAATGGATGGAAAATTCAGTTTCGGTAAAAATACAGGCCACTGGTTTTCTGCTGTGGAAACCAAAGTGAAGCAGATTCCTGGTTAATTTCATATAAGATACAGAGTGAACTGAATTTTGAAACTTCCATTCAGCAGAAAGTTTGGATACCTCTCTGGGGAACAAATACACACTGACTGATCAGTAATTTTATGGACACACTGACTATAAAATCACAGGAAGCCTGAGAGTAAATCAGTTCTCTCTTTGCAAGGACCCAGAAGGTTGCAGAGCATTAGAATAAATGAATAAACAAATAAATAAAGCTAATGTTGTTTTATTAGGCACATATTATGTCACTCTTCTCTCACAACAGATTAAAAGGCCTTTGTGGGGAGGACAGAATTAGGCTATTCTCTGTATCTTCAGTTAATGTATGGTTTGTTACACTCTTTCATAATACCAAACTGTACCTAGAAAGTGGTTCTCAGTGGTTCACTGCCAACAGGAAGGCTGCCATGTGTGATACTCTCTTAGGCCTTGTTTGGGGTAATGAGGCAGCAAATACGCTTTTTAATCTGTAGACAGCATCTGGAAGGGCTCTGAAGGACAGAAGTAGAATTAAAAAGGATTCGAGAAATTGCTTAGATTTAAAATAAGCTGTCACTCAGCATGAGCAAATGAAGAGCACACTGAGGAAGAAACTCACCTGCACAAATACAATAGAGGAAATGGGTAGATATGTAGTAGTTTCACCAGAAAGGATAGGGAGATTAGATAGTGTCACAAATATGTGCCCATGTCATCATGCATTTGCAAAAATAAATAAAAGACCTTAAAATAAATCTTATTTTGGACTGTAAAACATTCCATTTCACTTACAGATGTTACTGCTTCAGTGTGCACCCACCCTGGGCACCACACTTCTCTAAGGGCAGACTATTGAAGAGCACAGAGAAAAGAAAAAGGATAGTTAAATAAAACAAGAAAAATAACTGGGGATGTTATGTTTAGTCCAGAATTTATCAACTGCAACTGTACAAATGACTCAGATGTCTACAGGGATCTGTGGACTCCTTCTAAAGGGCCTATGAAAAGCAGAGAAGTGGGAAAAGGCAGTTACCAATAAAATAAATTTCCCTGCCTAGGAATCATGGAATCCCAGCGTGGTTGAGGTTGGAAGGGATCTCTGGGCATCATCTAGTCCACCCCTCCCTGCTCAATCCTAGGTCATGTTCCCAAGGATTGCATCCAAACGGCTTTTGAACATCTCCAAGGATGGAGATTCCACCTCCTCTCCAGGCAACCTGTTCCAGTGCTCTGCTCCCCTCACAGTAAAATAGTTGCTCCTCATGTTCCCGTTAAACTTACCATGTTTCGGTTTGCACTGGTGAAAGAGCTTATTCCTCCCTCCGTGCAGGACTCTGGGTTCCCCTTCGAACTCCATGAGGTTCCTGTGTGCCCATGCCTCCAGCCTGCCCAGCTCCCTGGTGCACCAGCCACTCGTCCCGATTTTGCAGCACCTGCAAGCTTGCTGAGGAGGCACTTAGTTCCTCTGCACCACCGCTGAGGTTCACAAGCCCAAAGAGGTTGGAAACCATTGTCATAGAGGGGACTTGCAGTAACAGGCTTAAGACAGGTCAGAAAAATGTCTATATCAAGGGATGGGTCAGATGCAGCTAGCGCCTCTTCACGACAAGGGAAGAACTGACTTCCATTCCAAGTCCTGTATTTTGCTTTGCTACTTTCCTTGATATGAGTGCAGTTGACACTTCGCTCTTGCAAAAGAGAAATGAACAGAACCAATCAGAAGTGATCAGCAGAAAAATACACTGATACTCAAAATACACAAAATACACAAAATATACTGATACTCACAAATAAAAATGTATTTATTTGTAAACAGCCTAGTTCAAGTCACTGTATCAATTCAACACAGAACTGCATTTTCTTGTGAGGCACGTTGCCCCAGGGAATCAGGAATTCAAGAGCCAGATACTTTTTACTTTGCTACCGGTTAGGGACCCTTCTCTTATCACATCCTCCAGGTGACTCCTATTCCTATTACTCATTCTGCATCATCCACCCTGGTCAGATGAGATTTTCCATACTGCAGCATGGGAAATTTCGTCATATGTGAACCCCAGTTCCTCTCACTAGGACTGTTCTTGGAGCAAAATGCGTTTACAAGTGTGTGAGTGAGACAGCCAGCATCAGAACTAGAGCTGAAACCCAGGATCATCCTACTGAACACACGGTTTGTTTTGCTCTTGCCAGCACCCTTTATCTCTCTGCACAAGCAGCGCAAAGATAAGGCTGAGACCTTGAAAGCTGTTCCCTCTGCCCCGGAGGAAGCGATTCACATGGAAAGGACAGAGAGCGGCGGCAACGGCTTGGTGACACTGGCTTCTATCATAAATGACAGGGAGAAAACCAGCAGAGGAGAAGCAAGTAGAGGAGCAGCAGGGGCAAACTCACAGGCCAAGGCAAACTAGTCCTGATGGGAGTCGCTCCTGTCAGAAGTCTGCTCTGTATTTGGGAGTGACAGAGTCCAAATGCACTCCCGGGCAATTCTTGCACCAGGAAGAGCTCCAGAAAAAAAAATAAATAAAAGGCCCTTTTCTCTTTCAGCGTTAATTAATATCAACAAAGCATGCAAAAAATAAATTCAAAACCAACAGGCTTCTTGGAAGCAGCATCGTGAATTTGCAGGGTCCCGCGCTTGTTTGCTGCACTTCTTCAGTGTGTAAAATGCTCAGAGACTCATCAAGTAGCCTTGTTCTTTTTCTGTGTGCTCTGCAGAGCTGCAGAGCCATGGGGCTGCAGCTCACTAACTGCTTAGGAAACACCATATCCTAAAGGGAGACATATAAGTGAAGTGTCAGTTCAGAAATCTCAATTCCTGAGGAGTTAAATTATGGAACTGCACTGGAGAAGATTTTCTTGTAACAGAAAACATAAACCGGCACCATTTCAAAGGCAAAGCCTGCAGGGAGCTGACACCATTCTGCACTGCCTTGGAAGACATTTTTTTACTCACCGTTTTCAGGAAAGGGCTAAGTGCCTTTGCCATGGGCAGGGCAACCCCCGTGCTGCGAGGCTGCCTGGATTCCTGGAGCAAGAGCAACGCCGCGGCTAGAAAAATCACAGAATCACAGAACGTTTAAGGTTGGAAGGGACCTCTAGAGATCATATAGTCCAACCTTCCTGCTCCAGCATGGACACCTAGAGCACGTGGCACAGGGTGGCATCCAGGCAGGTTTTGAAGACCTCCAGAGAAGGAGACTCCACAGCCCCTCTGAGCAGCCTGTGTCAGGGCTCTGGAAAGCACAGAAAAAAAAGCACAGAAAAAAAACCCACAGAACCAGCCCCAAAGAGGCCTAACAGCATGTAGTTCACCTGAGAAAGCCACAGAAGCAGCCCCCGGGGGCCCAGCTGTAGGTGGTTCCCCAGAGCCCGCGGCGGCACTGGGGCTGTGGTTGTTACCCGAGCGCCCTGCCCGGCGCTGTACACGCACAACGTGCCCCACCACCACGCTGCCCCACCACGACACTGCCCCACCACGACGCTGCCCCACCACGACGCTGCCCCACCACGACGCGGCCCCACCACGACGCGGCCCCACCACGCTGCCCTCCTACGGCCCTTCTCTAAGCTCCGCAAGCTGCATTGGGGCTGGGGAACTGGTGCAAGCCCCTGCTCATACAGCCTGTCACGGGGGCCCACGGAAAGGCTGGCGATCTTAGCTCTGTACCGGCACGTTTTAATGCCCAGTTGGTGTCTGCACAGCTCAGGTCAACTCTATGAATCAACTCTCTGCTGTTGTTGCATCAGGAAGATCATTTCACAGAAAAAAAAAAAACATGGATGAATCAAGAAGCAAACAAGTGGAATATCATTAAATTTTGTAAATAAGTCTCATTCTTGTGATGTTCTACAGGAAAATGTATAACTATAGGAAGTGTTTGGGCTACACTCTGAATATTTGCTCCACTGAGAGCAGAGAAGACCCAAAGTCCATCTGCCCTTTTCTTCCCACCACCAGGACTCCCATGCCACGTGCAGCAGGGACACGAGCAGGGTCTCCCTCCCCTTTCACATCCTTCCCTCCATCAGCTCCCAGACAAGCTGCTCCTCCTGCAGCAGGGAAGGAACCAAGAGCAGCCTGGGCTGAGGATCCACCACCAGGTTGAGAAACAGGTTTGAAAGACTACGAAACAAAAAAATAAAGATTCCCAAAGAAACAGAGTAAGAATCCGCTGTGAGCTCTCCCTGGAATGAGGGATGTGCTGTCATTTTCCACCAGTGCTCTCAGCTGACTGCAAGAAGCAGGAGTCCTGAACGGCAGCAGGGGAGCTCAACTCATTTCCTCCCTCCTTTGCAAGTCATTACGACCAGAGCGCTACGTGCATCAGAAGCGCCAAATTAAACACCCGGCACAAGATCAACCCCCACCAGCCTCCGGGATTTTGCAAATTAAGTTTTCCAGTGAAAGAACTTGTAATTTGTTTTCATTGTTAATAGTGATTTAACCATGCCTACTTTTAAAACACAAGGTCATCAAAACACAAATTTTCTTTTTTAAAAACAGCCAATAAAGTGGTAGTTAGCAAATATTTCACTACTCCATGTTACAACTGCAAAATTATAATATGAGTAGACTATGATATGTGTGGAGGCTACTAGTCAGTATGGTTTAGGTTTGTGAGTGAATGCCAAGCCTCCTATAGAGCTCCCAAGGGCTCTAGCTGAAGGAAAACAACAGATTCCCAAGGAAAGACAAAGCAGCCTGAAGAGTTTGGGCATCAGAGGTAATAAATAAGTACAAATCTGAGGGGTTTTGAGGTGTTATGTGGAGCTACCATTTTATTCTGTGGCATGTTTGCAGAAACTAACTTTCAAATTAGGAGTGGCACCTCTCTCGGTTATTAAATCTGTCAGTGATACTGGCATTGCCAAGCATTAGTAGAACTGGTTTGGAAAGGGTGGTTATTAAACTATCAGAAGTCCTGGGAAAGCAGGGAAAATGCAACAGCAGAGCCAACCTGTCCAATCTTTTTGCCTGCAGATCAAGAAAATCTCGAACTTCAGAGGGTCCCAGCCTGCTGAGACACTCCAGATACTGCTCGATAAAGCGCAACAGGGTCTCTGCACTGTAAGCACATTCTTAAATATTTTTATGTCAACCACATACAGATAATCTAGAACACCTAGCAATACTTAAAAATACCATGAAGCAAAGAATAAATAGAAACTGTGTCTGCTGTTTCACTAAACCATCATCAACTTTGCCATAAAATGTGGTGTTTTGGCTTAGGTTTGCTGGATTTCTTTATGAAGCGAGACATTTAACACTGGGAGGAAAACAGTGGGGAACCAGTCTCCCAGCTCAGGGTGCCTCAGAACGATAGCAAACTTTCTGAATTATTATCACATGTATAGAAAAGTACAGAATGATAAACACAGAAAGTAGAAATAAACATAAAAATAGAAAACCACTCTAAATGTATGATTTATATAACTTGTGAAAACAGTTATTCATATCCTGTATAAATCTGAATAAAGAAAATCAAAACACAACATATCATGTACTGGAGGTATTCATTCAAAAGATAAAGCTGGACTTACACTAGGAATTTTCAGATATATGTTTGAATACTACCAAATTACTCCAAACTATACAATTTACGTCTACTGCAAGTGCCTACTAGGAATTTAGCTGCAAATGACATTTCTAGATTCCGCAAGTTTGCCCATTTTTCTACTTCTTCATCTCCTGCTGACTTTCCACACCCAGCATCTTTCACACAATGTGACCCAGGCAAACTTCTAATACAAAGACAGAAGAAACCTTCCTTCCTGGCAGAAGGAAGCTTTCTGAAACAGCAAGGATGCTTTGCCCAGGTGCTGTTAAGGACTGGCACCACGCACCGTCACGCAAGTGGAAGAAGAGAGAAGGCAGATGTAAAACAAGCACAGTGCCAGATCGCTGCACTTCTGAGAGGAGTGAATTCCACAAAGGACTAAATTAAATTATTTTCTCGATGGGCACGTAAGTGCATATCACTATGGGAAACAGAACGATGTATTATTAGAAAACTGAACCAGGTATCATTAGCTCTCTCATATCCTAGTTTATGCAGGCCACTGTGGAGCAGCTTCTGCCCCTTTCCCAGCTGTGGATGGACTCCACAACAGCCGTCTTGGCTCATCTATTTGAGACACTGTTTGGGAGGTCCTCTCTGCACCATTAGCCCCACATCTACAGTCTACAGAGGTGCTACAGCCTGTGGTCCCAGGAGAGCCCTGAAACAAGTGAGCCCATTTACACACCTCATCTTTTAATGGCTTGGGAAATCACGGCTTGCGCAGGGGCTCCAGGACTGAACAGGTCGGCAAAAATTCACCCTCGTGGCTCCTCTGCAAGCCAGGTACACTGACCTAGTTAGCTCTTGCAACCACGTTCAGTTCTGTAACACTGAGCTAATTAAAAAGAAGTAGAAGGACCTAGATGCAAAATCTGTGGATATGCATAGTGTGTATGTGCTTATGCATCATATTTGTGCTTCATAAACCCTCTGTTAAGGCCTAGCTCTCATTGGATCATACTTATATTCTAAAGAAGATTGAGCTCAGAGGACTTTTGCAGACTAAACATTTTAGACCTCAGCGGCGGACTTTATTTCCTGCTGTTTGGAAAGCAGTTTAATGCGGTGAAATACATGCTGGAGGTAACAAACACATCCCAGGATCTGTCACGTAGTGATCGATTTCCCTGTTTCCCAAGCAGATCATAGATAACTAATTTCAGTCAAGGATAGTCAAGGATTCTTAACTACTAGAGCCATTTTTTCCTGTCCTATGGGTGAGATACAGCCAAATTCTGATCTAAAAGCAGCCTTGTACAGAAACGCCTCCCTTGGGAAAGCTTGGGTGGTGTTTGCCATATACCCTTCCGAGCGGAGCGAGGTCGGTTTTACCTGTGCCTTGCCCTCCTTCAGGCAAAGTGCTCACAAATCCTGGCAGCAAGCGCTCACTCCCACAGCTGCTCCAGTCTCCCCTCTCTCCAGGCCGCCCTGGTCCCCACAGGCAGCTCCCCTAGAGGCAATTTCACCTCTGTGAAATTTCCCCCGAGGTCAGCAACACGAACCACAGCTGGCAGGAGCAGCTGTAAACGCAGGGAAGCACCTGCACTGACCTCGAGCCTGCGTCCAGCCTCGCAGTCACCACCTGGGCAGCTGTATGACCACCTGCAAGGGGAAAGGAGCTCTACAAGTGCAAGAAGAAAGCTGTAAGACTGAGGCACTGCTCTACAGTGGTTTCATTCCACAAGGGCTTTCAGGAAGTTTGTATCTCTCCACGTGCTGCCCCACGGTAATAAACTAGGAAGCTAAAATTAGCAGAAGAAATATGTTCTTGTTTTGACTGCAGTGGAGTAGCCAAATTCATTGAAAACACAAAATCAGACTGAAAAGTAATAAAGTAATGTAATTCCAGTCTTTCGGCTCTGAGAAGAAGCTGGAAGGTGAAAACAGCTGAAGATATATGTTGCTGAAACCAATATAGTCATCGCTACCTCTTCCCATATAGCTGTAAATCCCTGATCTTATGAAGCTGCATATGCAATACAAACCCAAAGCATGTACATCAGTTGCAAAGACAACTGCTGAAAGCTACACCAGAGGTTGAGAAATCAGCATTACCTCTGCAAACCAATTGGATTATTTGCCCTCAACTTAAATTATTTGCCTTCACAGTTGTTAAAATTGTCTTCTTTTCCCCCAGTTTCTGATTCATTCTTCTTTTTTCAGCCTTCTAATAAACATCTCTGGATGTGTGTGCAGCTAAGCAAATCCAAGCAGAGGATTAAACCCAAAAATCCAAGCTTTGCTCCTCCGAAACGCACCGGTTACAACTTATCTCCAGGAAGAGTGCCCCAGGTGCTGTGTTTCCTCAGCTCTTGCTCGGAGGGATGGGTGCTCCCTTTCCTTGGGGGTGCCCCCAGGTGGCCCTAGCACCCTACAGAGAGCAGAGCTGGCAAGAACTGTGGGGTGGACAAATGCGATAGTCAGATGCTCCTCTGGAAACACTCACTGCCAAAAGTGGACCGTTGTAACATATATACGTATGGCTATCTCGCTATATAGACTCACTCACGCAGCTTGATATTGAAGCTTCTGTTTTAGCACCTAATACCATTGGAGACCGACCTGATCTTGCCATTATTTTGTCAGAGCCAAATAACTCCTCATGCCCCTTCTTGCAGCTCCTGCATGCCCCGCAGTGCCCCTGCAGCAGGAGATGCAAAACCCGAGGCAGCGCCAGTGGTGCCACTGACTGCGCGGGTCCCTCAGACAGGTCCTAAGGTGCTCTGCCACCTGCTTGCGCTTGGAGACACAGCTCTGAGCAGCCTTCTTCCTCCATCTCGCTCCTCCTCTCAGTAGGTGCGTGACTCGCAGACCACTGGGACCTTGTGCAGCACTGCTGCGATGCTGCAGCCCACACCTGGGGCAATGAGGATCCCTAGGCGGGCTGGGAGGATGCGCCCGCTCCGTGTGAGGAACCCACTTCCCCTCTCCAGCCCTCGCCCTCCGCAGCCTGCGTTAAAAGCACGTAACCTTCCATGGGCTCTGGGCTGCCTGGTGCAGTAGGCGCTTGTCTGAGGACAAGAGAGAGGTTTCGTAACAAGCAGGATAACGCAGCGGGACTGTCACTGTGTATAAATCACTCCAAGGACTCTTTGCTTTTCTCAGAGTCTGTAGCTGGCAGCATATTTCGAGAATTAAGTGGTTTTGCACATGTCTATGTATTAAATATTGCCAGGGGCTGATAGTCCCATCTCAGAATAAAGGACTAAGGAGGAGAAGGACGAAAAAGCAAGCCTTGGCTTTGCTCCTAACAGCACTGGCAGATAAAACAGAGAGCATCACCCCTCCAAGAATGTAACTTAAGCCAGTGTGAAGACTGAGTTGGGGAAATATGTCTCGATGTCTTGATTATGTCCTAATCACAAAAGTGACGGGGACACTTAATAAATAATAAAAGTGATAATCATTTCTTACTGAAGTGGAGGGAAGCAGTCACTGGGGAACCTGGAAGATAAAAAAAAAAATCTAGTCCTGGTCTCACCTGCTGTGTAGATCAAGACTGGCCCCGGCACAAGCGGTCAAGCTCTAAAGGCCCTATAAATAGATTCAGAATCTAGCTCACATCTCCGGATTTTATCGGGTTGATGCCGCTCGGTGTAAATTCAGTATGAAACACTATCATTCACTTCATACAGGCGTGAAAAGAAGTCTATAGGATGCAAAGGAATGAGAAATCAGGTTCTTGGGGTGATCTGTACGCCGAGGGGTCTGCCTCCTTGGGACATCCCACGCACACACCTCCAGCTGGGTTACACACCAACGTGCAAGGGGTTCAGTTTAAAACAGTTCCTTTTGGGAGCTTCTGGCATGCATTCCTGCTGATACAGAGCTGACTTGCCAAGGCTGTACTTTTACCTACATACGTGACTGAGTCCCAAACCAAAAGTGGTGTGAAAGTATACAAGTACACAAACAGCTGTTTCACTTTATCTCCACTGATAAAGACTCATTCTCTTAAACTGGTGCATCCTGGTATCAAGGTCAGGCTTCACAGTGTTCTCTGAATTACAGTTCAGAGTTATTTTCTGCAGATGCTTGTGGAGCTTACACAGAGAACCTGGGACCATTTATCATGAGACAGCTAAAATAGCTAAAACAAGAGCATAAGTTAATTAGTTAAAGAATATGAAATTGAAATCAAACAACCTTGTTATCCTCCAGGACAGGATTTTCCTAACAAAATGTATGGAAAAGAAAGCTAAAAAAAAAAAAAAAAAAAAAGCACGATAGAAATAAATCTTGGTACTAATCATTTGAAAACTCTGTTTTCTGGAACTAAAACCACCACAATCAAAAGCAAAATTTTTGAAGAAAATCTAGAAAGAAAAAAAAAAAAGAGGCAATTTTTTAAAGTTTAATTCATTTAAAATATAGACCTTGGAAAATTCGTTTAGAGGGAGAAAAATCCTTGCTTCAGACCTTTCTCAATATTGTTTATTTTCTGGCCACCACCAAGAGGCACCTAAGGCTGCCTAATGCGTTACAGTGAGGGACGCAGAATGCTGCTCATTCCAGCCTCTTCTTCCCTCATCTAAAACGCAATTAAAGACTGAATCTGTGCCTGCCACACTCAAGGCAACGTGTGAACTGCTCGGGAACGGTGCTCAAAGTCTTACCTGTGCGTGGCACGCGGCAGACGGAGGATGCTCTTTCCTTTCCCTTTCCTGCTGCACTAAGCCACACAGCGGAGCAGAAGCCCTCGTGAGCTCTCACACCCGTGCGTGCCAGGGGTGGCACATCAGGACTGCAGTACCTAGGAACATCTTGGTATAAACTTTTGGGGGGAAGGAAATATAATTTTGCATTTCCTTAATCTCTGAAGGAAGGAGGAGAGGAACCCGATGGATGCCCTACACTGCATTCAAAGAACTGCTGGGAGACGGGCACTTGCAACCACACTGAGCTTCCTCTGTGAGGGTGGAAAGCTCATTTAAGATCAAGCTTAATCAGCTCAGATGTCACCAGCACGAGAGAAATGGCAGTTCCTGGGCAAAGTGCTCAGCAAAAGGAGAGGAAATGGTTAACACAGTGCAATGAACCCAAAACAAGCAAGCAGCAAGCAAAGGTAACGCACGGACAGACCAGGCCTTGATTTTCTTGTGTGGCCGCTGCTGGAGGACTCAGCCAAAGGCACTCCAAGAAGCAGAGGTAACTCTGGGAAAGCCTAGCCTGGATCCAGAAGGTCTCAGAGACTTTATTCAGCACAAATTGGGCTATTGGGTATCTAACAAATGACGCATGTCCCTGTGTTCGCTTTGGCAGTGGGAGTGATTCAACATAAGGATTTGGCCCTCAGCTAACACTTGACAGCACCAATA
>JAVCKT010096575.1:0-12870 GCA_032273925.1 Rhynchotus rufescens | reverse complement strand
TGCACATCAATATATGGCACCAATCCCAGGTAGAGCTGGGAAGTATCTTTTATTATGGAGGTGTTCCAGTACTGAACCAGAGTAATGCAGCTCCAAAATTTAAAAGGAGCTTAAAAGGCATCATTGTTTTCCTGATTCATCGTTCATCCATTTTCCTGACTGGAATAACATTACTGTACCCCTGTGTGAACCTTAGTTTTTGCATCACATGAGATCACCCAGCCATGACTCTACAGCCAAGGCTCTGACAACTCGCTGCTCTCTGGAGCATTGCTGCCAATGCTCCCCACTGCCTTCAGTAGGAAGGGCAATACTCCTGACTGCAAAGAGGTCTCCACCCCCACCATTTTTCATTTTTTTTTCTTTTTTTTTTTTTCCCCTCAGAAGCAATTCTGTCACCTGCCCTTAATTATTGATCTATCATTAGGGGTATCTTAACCCTTAGGTGAGGGTTAAGGTGAGGTGTGGTACAGGATGAATTGTGCATCCACCTGAGCAGCTCCTTGCACAGTCTCTCAATATCAGGCTGTGCAGGCAAGACTCCTGATACAAAAACCCCATCTGCCACATTACATAAATTGGAAAATGCCTGATCTAATCTATGTTTAAGTCCAGTTCAACCTGAGATTGTTCCTTGCAAAGTATTTTATAGTATTTTATCCTTGGGCTGGTATCAATGAGCTGCTATCAACTAGCTGACAGATAGCAATACTTACCCACTTCTTCAAGGCCCCAGAAAGTAAGGCAACATTTATAACATAGGATTGGTTTTTTCACTTCCTGCTATCCTAGTGGCTTACATGTCTCTTTCTTCCTTTTTAGCTTCACGAATCTTTTTGAAAGAGATGTTACACTTCTATGAAGGACTTTTCTTTCTTTTTTTTCTTTTTTGTTTTTTTGGCTCCTGGTTAAAAATTCAAAGGAAATAGAAATTATTTATAAACTGGCAATACAAATCAAACAATATAGCCATACATACCATAGATGTTATTTTCTATACACAGAATGTTTTAAAGTGCACTTTTGGTGAACTCTGTTCATAAGCTGAAGAGAGTGTAGTGTTTTCTTTGAACTTGAGATGTTTTGAGGCTTTGATTTTATTCAGGTTCATGTGAAAAAAAATGTGGTTAAGAGATATCTTTTAAAAATGTTCTAATATATGAGGTGTTTTGATTTAAAGCACTAACAATACATTAAAATATGCAGGTCCCTTTCAGAATAACTAGAAAGAAAATGAAGGAAGTTGTGACATACTCCATCGTTTAATAATGGTGTATTTAAAAAAGATTACTTTTTTTTTTCATGTTATGCAACAGTTTTTCTTCAGTTGTCCTTTTACTCCCAGGTGATGTACTGGTACTAAATATTTGAAAATTTGGCATCTTCTTCCCTCCATTTTGTATTTCCTCAGTCATAGCTGAGAAAAGACAGAAATGCAGTTCAATGAGTTTTACCCATCATAAGAGTAGTTTCCTACAGAGTATGAGGATGTCTGGAGACTTAAGAAGAATAAAAAGAGTAGAAGTGTTCAGGCCGTTGTTTGAGAGGTTGGTCGGAGGTTCAAAATGTGAATACTATTGGCATGGAATGAAAGGCTAGAAGCTTATGACAGATATGTGAGAAATGGGGCAAAATCTGGAATAAACAGAAGGTTAGATGGACGTTTTATGGGCCAGATAACCATAGGGACACTGTACTCTGCTATGAAAAGGCATGAAAATTAACAGGTCTGCGGTGCTCCTATGGCTCAAAGGATATCTCACACTTTCTTGCTGTGGGATTAGTAGAGGAAGATGGGGAGAAAATCAGCAATCACAGAGAAAGCCTGCAGTGTCTTAAATCTTAAAGTGTTTCAGAAAGGAAGGAGGGTTAAGCACAAGAATCATACCTTCCTTTTTCACTGGGAACCCTTGGCTCTGTGAGAGATGGGGTGTGGCTCCTGTGGAGCCAGATTTGCAGCAGCATTCTCTCCATCCTCCTTTTCTCTGTTTTTTTAACCATGACTAAAAAGCCTACTGGTAGTGACTCATCAATGAAAGATGCTATAGGCTGAGAGCTGGCAGCCTCCTCCTGAGTTTTGTGTACATTTAGGTACATTTTTTTATACCTACTGGCCATGGAGAGCACAGCCATTTCTGTGCCATTTGTTTGACTGTTCAGAAAATAAAGAAAAAAAAAAAAGAAAAACTCCATCTACAAGTTATATCAAAATTTTGCCATAGCATAAATAAGCACGGGAAGACTTTTCGGTTTTAATTATCCAAGAGAAAGAAGAAGGAAACAAGTCTGCTACTGAAGATGTGGATATTTGAATTCCTTTAAGAAAATTAGCCACAAGATGTGGTGCATAATCTGATAAGGGAGTATTTCCATTAAAGAAATTAGTGAATTTGTTGGATACCAATAATAATAACAATAAACACTTAAAGACTGTAGGAAACTGTGCAAGTCAGTCAGAATATCTGAATAGTTGAGATGTAAAAAAACAAAGCAAGACTTGAAAATCATTCTGCTTAGTAAATGAAACAGTGTTTTGGAGAGGAAAACAATCCTGCAAGAATACTGGAAGTATACTTGGTAGAATATTCTATAAAAAATAGATTAAAAGTAAAACCAAAATGAAGAAATGAAGAAATGAAGAAATGAAGAAATGAAGAAATGAAGAAATGAAGAATTTCTACATCTTACCATGGGAGTATTGCTACTCAAAAGGATATAAAAGGAAAATACTCTTCCCTTCTGGTTTTATATACAAATTGTAAAGCTAAAATTCTTTTAAAGAATTTTTTTTTTTTTTTTTTAGCACAAATGATGTCTGGAGTCATTTGACGATTTCATTGTACCAAAATAAAACTGGCAAGCAGTATGCATTAAACATGTTTAAAAACAGCTATAAAAACTGAAATAGATTTTTCAGTTTCATGAGACTTAAAAATACTTTGCTACAGCTTACCCTGAAACACAGATGTCTGAGCTTGAACTAGGCAGAGATGACTGATATTTGTAATACACTGTAGCTTTGCCTTCTCTAAAACACATTAATCTCTATTAATAGAAAATACACATTATGTTTTGGAATTATATAAAGCATTAAAATTGTGCATTAATACAAAATTTTTAACTAGCAAGAAATACGTTATAAACTGGAGGACCTGGGAAATCTCAAAGCAGGGTTCAGTATAGCTCTCCATGTGATGCCTTAAGAGCAGAAAGAATTCTGCAAGTGGTTTGATGTAAATATTAACAAAAATTGTGCTGAAAGAAAACTTTCATGTTCTTATTTGAGGATTTTCATGTGATTACACTCAGTGTTTTGTACTGTCAAATCTTTACAGTACAGCTGGATTCATTGGTTCAAACATTAACAGAACTATTTCTTGATCAACCGGCAAAGTATTGTTGTTGATATAGATCAGAAAGGCTCTACTTCAGAGTTTACACCAGATGTGAAGGTCTGGGATTTGAATGCCTTCTGTATCTCAGTGCATAATTTGAGAGAGTGTGACATCAAAGCTGTAGAATCAAAAAAATACAGAATACTGTGATGTAATATTTACAGAAGTTTCTTGATTCGATATATTCAAACTTGTTACAAAAGTAATAATCACTGAAGAATCTCAGATAATAGAAAATAAAATAATGATTGATGATTGCTGATCATCTAAAGACATAGGATGCATAATTTAAATAGTCATCATGAGAATGAGCTGTAAGCTTTAAGAGATGCCTGTCAATCCTAATCTATATTTGCATGCTGGCACACAGTTAAAACCTTTTCTCACTAGTTCAGGGGTTTATAGTTAATTTCCATCCAAGTGTAATCAGGCTTCGTAAAAAATAAAATCTGAATTTCAGCACTCTACAGGAGAGCCACTTGAGGTGTAGAAGATATGAACTTGATAAAAAGGTTTGTATTTCCTATGTAAATTAAAGATAATAGGGTTTCTCATGTTAATCAGTAAAAAAAAGAAAAGAAAAGCTTTTCCGCCGGTAGGATACATTGTAGGAATAATTTGATATTTGGATTTAATGGTGTTATAATCAATTAGAAAAAAAATGACTTAAGAGTTTTTGCAAGCTTCTATAATATTATAACAAGATTTAGCCATCTGTCACTATGAGGAGGAAGATCAGGTACTTCGGGTACTTCTGCTATGATATTGGCCAAATAGGGGATGCAAGAGAAGAAGGCGCTCTGTAGCCAGCACTCCCTTCTGTTTTGCTGATTCGGCAATCAAGCCTAATCCCATATTGAATAGCTTCTAATAGGAGAGAAAGGGAAGCATGGCAAAGGGGAAATAATCGATCAAATTGATAAATAAAAGATATATTTCCCCAGGATCAAAAGAGCACTTTTACTTGACGTGAAATTTGATTTTTTGGTTTACATGATCATATGTAGGAACTCTTAATAGAGGACTTCTTCAGGATTTATTAATAAAATTAGAGGCAAAACATCTACATTCTTTAAAGATGCATGACATTCATAAGAGTTTAGCATGTTATTTTTATAGCATGCAATGGTAATTTAACTGCAAGGTGAATTTAATATCTTTAATAGAGGAGATTTCTTCTGATGGAGAAAAGGAAAGCAGGCAAGATATTAAGATAAAAGTCTTAGAAGAGATGAATAGGATTAGAACCAGCACTACTGAAACTGGCAAAATAAAGCAAATAACCCGAATGATGAATTTTTTTGAGTACTTTAATATGAGAACATTCTTAAGAAAGGGTGTTTGTAGATGAGTGTTTGCCTGACCGTAGGCTTACTGAGAGGCGCTTGGGGTGATAAATGGAGTTAGCAACCAACTGTGCACAGTTTGATTTCATGTCTCACTGCATTTAATCTGAGTTGTCCATTTGCATGTTCTAGTACTGAGGGCATAAGAAATCAATTAAATAAGTAACTGTATTATCAGATACTGCAGTGGTAGTTTCCTATGAATTTTACTATATGACATTCATTCAGAAAATCTGCTAACTTGACTTCTGTTTTGATGCATATCACAATGTTGTGATGGAATTTTTTCTAACGTTGGCATCAGTCATGCTGTGCATCTGTGATCTCTGAGGTTTTTCCACTTCCTTCAAAGCTGAATAGCCAGTTAGCATAACCAAGCTCACCATGACAAAACACTCTTCTCCAACAAACCCCCAATGATTATTTGTAATGATTCTTAAATTGTAAGGGGATATTAATGGCAATAAGAAAGTCTTCCAGCAGCACATATGCAGTAAAAAGAAGAAGAAAATGGGCACTTGATGTTAAGTGGGGCAGGGGCCGTAGTGACACAGAACACGGAAAAGACAGAGGTACTGAACGTCTTCTTCATATCAGTCTGTACTGGTAATACCAGACTGCAGGAATCCCACATGCAGGGCTAGAAGGAGGATCTAAGAAACTATAAACTCACCAGCATCATTGTGATCAGTGGGAAGGTAATGGAGCAACTAATCCTGGGCACCATTTCAACACTTGTGAAGGACAGAAAGGTGATCAGGAGTAATCAGTGTGGATTTGCAAAGGGAAAAACATGCTTGATGGCTTGGTGGAAGAGAACAGTGGATATTGTCCTCCATGACATCATCATAGACAAGCTGATGAAGTACAGGCTATGTAGGTGGATAGTGAAGTGGATTAGAATTGCCGTGTTCATCAGCAGCACCAAGTCCAGCTGGAGACCAGTTGCTAGTGGTATCTTTGAGGCAGCAGTACTGGGGCCGGTACTGTTTAACTGCCACATTAATGACCTAGATGATGGAACCAAATGCATGTTCAACAAGTTTGCAGGTGATACAGAACTAGGAGGAATGACTGATGTACCAGTGGGTATAGACTCTGGTGTGTATACACCTCTGATGTTCGAGGGGACCTTTACAGTCTGCTGGAACCTCATTCCTCTGTAAAGAGCAAAGTCCTACACCTAGGGAGAAATAATCCTAGGCACTAGTAGAGGTTAGGAGCTGCCTCAAAAAGAGTCCTGTTGGACAGCAGGTTGACCGTGCAATGCCTTCATGCAGCAAAGAAGGCCAGTAGTACCCAGGGTTGCATTAGGCAGAGCATGACTGGCAGGTTGAGGAAGGTGATCCTCCTCTTCTGTTTGGCACTGGTGAGACCACAGCTAAAGCTCAGACGGGTTCGGTGCTGGGCATCACCAGCACATCAGTCTGCTAGTGAGACTCCAGTGAAGGACCACAAAGATTAAGGGGTTTGAGTATCTATCCTATGAAGAGAGTGTGTGAGAGCTAAAATTGTTTCACCTGGAGAAGAGAAGACTCAGAGGAGATGTCAGAAATAGGTACCTTTGTCTCCTGAAAATAGGAATAGGTACCTTAAGTGTCTCCTGAGACAGTTAAGGGAAAAAAAAAAAAGTATACAGAAATATAATAGTTAATTCTAATGTTGAAAATTTCCTTCTTTAAAAGAAAAGGTACTTCAGGACATTCTTGACTAATTCTTCTGAACAGAAGAACACGCTATGAAGGTTACTCAAACTCAGAAAAACTTCCTACAGAGTTTGTATCACATAAACTCTTTCCAAACTCTTTATGAAAAGCTAGAGACTGCAGATATCGGTGGGTTTGATAGATGGAATGCTCTCAAAATGGCTCATTCCATTATGACTCATCAGACTGAGACTTTATAGAAACAAGACGTTCCCTCAGGATTTAAACCTTCAACTTGATGATGAACAGAAGAATCTGAAAATCCAGACTTAACTATAGAGAGACTCTATAAGGTAAAATTAATGAAGCAATCATTCCCTTAGATGATTTAAAGTTGCACCAAGATTTCAACAAAGAGAAAGCTTTGATAAATGTGATAAAACCTTTTCCATTACTCATTTTAGAGTTTCCACTAGAATATGTTTTTATGGACTTCAGAGGAAACATGTGTGCCCCTGTTTGGAGAATTAAAAGGCATTTTTCAAGAATACCATGCTCAAAATAATAAAAAATCATTTGTTTGTCTTGTTAGCTTTCCACAAATCCTCTTCAATCTTTCTTCTTCTTATCCACAGTGACTTCATATCTTGACAGGATGCTTAGATACCCAGATGGATGAGTGTTAATATCCTCAGTGAGACTGATTATGTGAACAGCTGTCACTGATTATTTTTACTGCAGTGAGTTTGTATCAAAATCGAAAGGATATCCTATGGCAGACAGGCCATCTTACAGTTATTCACTATGGTCTCAGTGAAACATGGCTGCTTCATGACCTTTCTGTATGCAGAAATCAGGAAAGAGCAACAAAAATGAAGATCTTATAAGCGTGAATATTCTTAAGTTCACTTAGTTCAGAAAGAAATTATCATCTTATGTAGAAAGATAACACTATGAGGAGTAAGCAAAGACTGTAACTTCATATTTGTGTGGATAAGGGTGGAGAAAGTGATTGAAAATTAACTAACATGTTTTAAGATACTACTATTAATTTTTTTAAAGCACTGATTTACCAGAAATATGCTTTTTTTTTCTTACTTTTTTCCAATCAAATTTTTCACTATTTTTTTAAAAACAGTTTCTTTTGAATGAAATAAAGTTCAATCTGTATTCTCATATTTTACTTACTAGCTTAAGGATTATAAAAGAATTCCTCTTTATTTACAAATTCTTGTTAGCTTACTTGCAAGAAAACTCTCTTTTCACAGAATAAAGCCTGAATACTGGAATACCCCTGGAGCATCATATGGTTTAATATCTTCACTGCTGTTGCAGTTCACTTTGTCTAGAAAAAAAAATAGCAAAATCTCTTGCATTTTCTGTTTTTTTTTTAAAGACAGTTAAGACAATCTTTTATTTATACCAAAAATCAGGTCAGCTGCTGAAAGCCTCCTGGCCTTTTTTATTAAGATTGAACAGAAATTATATCAAGCCCACTTAGAGGTTCTTCAGAGCGATTATAGAGTTCAGGTCAGGGGAGTGGAGATGGGGAGAAGAGTAGTAATTGTTCATGTTTAAACCATTTTTAATTTGCTCATGATTAATATCTTCGGCTTCTTCCAGTACAAAGCAATTCTAATAGTGCCACTCTGGGCATTTGCATGCAAAGCAGAATTGGTAAAAGCAGTAGGCAAAGAAATAGCATGGACTGCAATTTAGAATACACTTGAGCTCTCTCTTTGCAAGAGTTCTTCAATACAGAAGCCTTTTGCTTGTTTGTTTGTTTCTTTATTTAAATAAGGTCACATTTGGAGTCTAATAAGAACAGGTTAATAAACAGGATCTTAATGCTCCAGCTCTGCTACCACCCTGTGCCCCATGGATGGTCTCTGTGGTGCATGTGTACAGGGATTAAAGTAGAGCTATATAGAAAAGCACCTTTCCCTCAAGATTATCCTGGGGGAAAAAGGGAGCACAGATTTGTCCTTTGGGAGACCTGGTTGGTACCAACAGGCAGCATACTGCTGCTGTGAGAGACATATCAGTGAGCTAGTTTGTGCCATGAAATGTGCAAAGGTGTTATTGTACAATTGCATTAGTGACCACAGAGCTCAACTTTATAGCTATTGTTCTGCAAGAAATAAGTTTTTCAGGAGTGGCTGACAAAATGGGAATTAAACTGGTAACTGTGATTCAGCTTGGAGTAATCACAAGCACGGAGATACCATGTTAGTTCCAGACCACAAGGCAAAGTACATTATCATGCCAAAAAAAGCTCAAATCCCATGATACAACTAGCATTAGGAGTGTATATAAAGAGTGTATATATTTACCTGGTATTTTAGAACATCAAACCTAAATATTCCCAAGCTAAGCCAGAACCCTTTCAAAATCTTGGATAAGAGAATAAACTTTTGTGTGTATATGCACCTGTGAACATTATCAGCAGGATAAAGTATAGGGAATTTATAATTCTACATGCTTTGTGTCAGAGAAGGAAAGCTTCCCATAAGCATACCAGCTGCATCCATGTTTGTGATAATGAAGATTATCACAATTATCAGAGAGTTGCCAACACGCTCTAAATTTAGTCTGTCCTTTTTTTGTGAGAATTAGCTCTCTCTTAACAATCTCTGAAAGTATCATATGCAACCAACAAAGACAGACAGACAGACAGACAGATGGATAGATAGATCAATCACCACCATCTAAGTACAAGGCTATCATGACTTATAATAAGGTTATAATATGCAGGTTTTAATATATAGCTGTTACTTACCATATCCTGCAATATTCATTGCACTGACTAGGACATCATTGTAAGACATGTCATAGTAAGTATATTTTCGTAAAGTAGTAGTAGCAAAATTCCAGGATTCATTGACACAGGATGCTCGATTGACAGTTTTAGCAGATTCAAAAGGAGATTAGAGAAATTTGTCGTCAAAAGGTCTACTAAAAAAATAGATATTAAAAAGAGCAAGAGAGGCACCCTCTAAAATCTCTAATAGGGCAATTTTGAATATGGAAAAAGTACAGGGGAATGGTCCACAGAAAATTGCTGTGTTCACATAGTTTCCCTAAACAACTGCTCCAGATATCACTGTCAGCAGCAGTGTGCTGGCTTGGATGCTGGAGCATGTCTCATGTTCTTAACTCACTTCTGCCTAAATAATGAATTGCTTAGACCACAGCGTCTCAAAGCTTCACAGCAGCACAGGCAAAAATTAATTTTGTGGCTGTGACAGAATTGCTGCTTTAGGCACCATCCTCCCTGAGAATGGTATGACAGAGTGAGAGCTGTGCCCAGTCACCGCGACATGTTGACCATGGGCCAGCTGCCCAGGAATTGCTCCTGTGCTACCACTAAGCCAGCACAGACTGGTTTAATATTAGCAGTTAATTAACAGATTGCCTGACACTGCTCTGACACCCAGAGTATTTGCTTCTCCTTTCTAAGCCATGATTTTTCTGCCACCATCAGTTTGCAGATAGATAGCTAACCACTCTGCATACGACTTAAGCTGGTATGGTAAGATGCAATAAGGCTTCCTGAATGATGTATATTGAAGCACCATTTCATCGTTACTTGTTATTCTATCCTTACAATGAAATGTAAGTTCCATAAATTACCGTTATATGGAAATTGCTTTAACATACCTTTTATGAAGGGAATAGTGTACATTTGAGCAGAAGCCTTTCAGTATTTCAATTCCTCAGGATTATAAATTCACAGTAAACTAGCAAATTGAAAATAATGAGGAGTTTGCTGGAAAACTGAACACATCCACCTTAACAAATCAAAGCAAATCACACCTTAATGTGATGATCTGAAGCATTTTCTCTAAAAAGTATTGGAGCAACAGCAATCTCAATTTTCCATGTTTAGGCAGGAAGGAAGGGCACATGCATGGATGTGGAGGGGAGGCAGATATTTAGACCACAGCACCTGAATGTGTAGTTAGGAAGTGTGTTATGATTGGTATTATGATTGTTAGGTATAAATAAGGCCCATTACATTCACAATTTTTAATTCTTGGCTTAAAATGTGTGAATTCTGGATTATTCCCTGAGTATACGACTGTTAAAAAAATTGTAGCCTCAGAGAACAGCCAGTCTAGGTAGTGACTTCAGCACTGATTTATCAAGGTGCAATCCAAATCTTGCTAAAATGTGCATAAATCTCTGGTACTTTTCAGAGAAACATATGGTCTTTTGCTAAATAAGTAGCATAAAGAAGTGAATTTCAGACAACTTTGCTTTGTTTAGATAGACTGTATAAACATATGTAAGTGTAAATCAAGTTACTGTAGTCATTAGGACTATATATTTCTGTGCATTATAGCACCATTTAGCAAAATATGTCTGTGTAGGTATTTATATTTAATTCTTATTACTAAAGTTCATTTTATTTCATAGCACCTGCTTAAGTTAATCAAACTAAATATTTTACAAGTAAGACTGTTTTTTTTTATTGCATACTTGCACAATCAAATACTTAATGTTTTCCTACCAAAAAAATGTACAAATATAGAATTGCTGTTGACAGCAATTAGTGACATACATCTGTTCATGAGATATTCAGGAATCAGTAATCCAACTTTTTGTTTGTAATCGTGGACCTATCTTTATGGTGGTTTCCTTTATGTGAATTTAAAAGTAGATCTTGCAACATGTAAATAAAGACTGCATACAAGTAATAAATGCTTCTTGGTATCTGTAAGACAAATACCATAAAGTCTGGTGCTTCTTGAGCATGTTTGGGAAAGAGTCAACTATCACTTGACTGTGATACAAAGATACAAAGGTGTCCACATGACAGTGGGTTCCTCTGTCCTTGAGTTGGCTAGGAAGTTGGTACTGTTAGTCCTTTCCTTTGGCCTATCTCATGTGAGTTTTTGACATAAAAGAAGAGAGGTTTCACAGAAAGAAAATCCAGGATTTTGAGTCAATCTTCTTTTGCTTGAGGTAACACATGTAAGAAGAAGTTATTTTTGGAAGGAGGGCAGGCAGAGAAAGGGATAGGCTACAACACAAGTCCATGCAGCAACAGAAACACATTTAGACTCCCTGTAAGTTGTGCTGCTTTGAGATTGATATGCCTGATTCAAGAAGCAGACACAGCACATGTGCAGGAATGTGTCAACATGAACAGCCTAAGTAATTTCAGAATCCATTCCCACACTTCTTGCAATCTACCTCAGCCTGTCTGATTTCTGATGCTTATCTACCACACAGGATCATGCTGCTCATCACATAAAGAAAAACTGTTTCTATATAGCTGGTCAAATGTTGTGCCAAGCAGCTTGCCTAGCACCTATTTTTGATTTAAGGAAGTCTTTTGCTTCTGTTGATCATTTTACACCATTCTGTTTTCTTTTCTTCTTCTCTTCCTTTTCCTTCCTGTTTCTTCACTTTCTCTGATAGTTCTCATCTGGTACTAGGTGGTGAGCTTATAATTCATTGCACCCAGTAACTCAAATGAGCAGTGACTATTTTTTGATGCCAGGATATTATTATTAAGTTTCTGACATTGCAGTTTCTACTATTTAGATTGGAGTGTATGTTTCATTGATCTGATTAAATGTATTGCTTTGGATCTGACAGACCAGAACCAGTCCTGTGGACGAAGGATGGTGGAGAGCTACCGGATCCAGAAAGAATGGTTGTCAATGGCAGGGTCCTAAGCATCAGCTTCCTTAACAAAACGGACAATGGCACGTATCGATGCGAAGCAAAAAACCCTATTGGCCGAAACAGCACAGAATATGTC
Source organism: Rhynchotus rufescens (assembly GCA_032273925.1). Lineage (NCBI taxonomy): Eukaryota > Metazoa > Chordata > Aves > Tinamiformes > Tinamidae > Rhynchotus > Rhynchotus rufescens. The sequence continues at coordinate 710 of JAVCKT010096575.1, read as the reverse complement.
CTGATAGTACATGGTGAGTACCTCTCATTTTTTGTTGCATGATATGCATAAGTATCACTTCAAACAAATACAAGCAAGTGCTTATGTTGCCGTGAGAGAATAGCCAGGAAAAACTAAAAATAGCCAGAAAAAGTTGTAATTGCACTTTTATTGCTGTAATCATCTACTTAACCATCTAGTTATGGGGAATGTGTTTATTTCCTTTTATTGGCATACTTCATTCATTTCTTTACAAAATATATTCTCTTTTATTGCAAACTTCTTGCTAAGTAAGCACCTTGAAAAATATTTTGCAATATATTGGACACCGTTTCATAAATAATTGCCTTAGGCACCTTCTGCTCAGATATACCTGGTTACAAAAGGATACATTGAAGGAAATAGTGAAATACCTTTTTTGAGGCTTTTTTATAGTTTGCTATCGACAAGGTATCAAGATTTTAAGTTTCAAGTTGTTTATTTCAAAAAAGTTATAAAGTACTACTTACTGAGCAAGTTCAGCTTATAAAAGTTAGCTGATGATCATAAAGATGCTTTGGAATATTTGGCCTAATACTTTAATTAATCTTCAAAAATATGTAGTGACCTAAATTCATGATACTTATAAGAAAAAAGAAAACCATGAAGATTTACACAATTATAATCAATTACAATTACAAATTACAATCAATTTTTATACCTAATTAATTAGGTAAGAAGATATGTCACAT
>JAVCKT010096574.1:0-12871 GCA_032273925.1 Rhynchotus rufescens | reverse complement strand
ACAAAAAAAAAAAAAAAAGGAAGAGGACAGGGGAAGAGAAGGTAAAATGTGAAAAAAATGAGCCAAAAGTACGGTAATCATCAAATTGCTTTTTGTTCTGTGTACAGTTCTGTCCCTGCAGGAACTTTGAATAGATTTCACCATGCTCCCTCAAAATATACTGAGGGAAAGCTGAAGATATATCACACTAGAAAGCTGTACATCAAATTCGTGCCCTACAAGAGCCACTGAAAAGACTCATCAGTTCATCAGTTTTTTTAGTACCATCGTTCTGCCTCATTAACTGCAAATCCTTCTTTGATTCTGCTGACCATGAAAGTCTCTAGCGACACACTGAAATGACTGGATATACATATCAGGAGCCTGAAAAGCCTTTCAGTAAAGCTGAAGGCCATGAATCTGTCAATCAAAATACATACACATTTATATTACTGTCTCAAACCGTCTTTAGAGCTCATAGAGGCTATGTAGCTATGCCAGAGTCTTCCACCATCTAACTGCTGTATTTGCAGGACACATATTCAGCTGTGCTGCCTAAGACACGAAGCTCCTGAAAGCAAAAATACTTTGTTGTACCAATGTCAATCTCTGCGTTTCAACAGCCCTCATAAGAAGTTTGCTACACTGTCAGTCTAGAGGTGTCTTTCTGCAGTATGGCTACTAATTAATTAGCATAACATGAAGTATACTAAGATATTAGAAGCAGGAAAAATCTGGTGAGTATAACGCGCTGGAACAATTCATTGCAGATTCATCCTTTGTCAAATTTTATAGTTGCTTGAAACCTCAGTAACAAAGCACCTCTCAAGATTTTTTATTGTGATGCATCTCCCAAGCTTAATCCTACATACTCTTTTCTTATAAAGCAATATATAAAAATCCTCCAGCTGATACCTCAGAATTAGAAGATGACTATATTGAGCTTCAAGATCTTTATTCCTTAGCATAGTTTTTCATTTCAGAAGGAGAACTGATAGCTTTCAGTGATACAGCATTATTTTAAAATTATTTTTTAGAAAACAAGAGCATGTGTCATTTTTCCACATACTTGCTACTCTTCTTGTATTCTCCCTCAGTTTTAGTTGATATAAGCTTCTCTTTCTCAAATCATGTTTTCTTCCTTTTTCCTTTACTCAAACTATTCATTTCATTTTAATTCTTTAGTCTGTAAATAATTTAATAAAATAAAACTGAAAAGTAATTTTAGGAAAACAAATATTCTTTTTATATCACAGAGTATGTACTGCTAGAATCTCACTGCCCCAAAAATTAACTGAGGAGAAAGTATTGCATAGATGAAATTATGTACTTGAAAAGCCTATGTAATTTTAATAATTTTAGTACATTTTATTATAGGACATTTCTTCTGGATGACTTAGGATGGATGATTAAAAGTCAACACAGAATTTTATTCTCCTGGTTTTCAAAATTATACAGCAGGTGGTGAGGGTGAAGTCACAAGAAGGAAAATATGGCTTATGAAATGTAAGTTTTATATGCTATCAAATTAATTGATATGACTTTACCTGTATTTGTGACTTGTTTAAGTATCTAAATAAAATTGCGACTTTGCCTCAATTAGGAGGCTAAGAAAAAGCTGAAACTACAGTTTGACAAACATTTTGACCTTAAAAAACAAAGCAGCAAAAAATGCTTCCAACCATTCCCACAATTAACTCGGACATTTCTAATACGTTCTCTTGTAGGGGAGGCATCAAAGCGATATCTAAAACATCCTAAACAACCTAGCCCCACTCCAGAAGCTGAAGCAGAAGGAAAACTTAAATGCCATCAAACAGCTGTAAGAAAAGCACTTGTCCCAACTCTCACAGAATGTGAGGAGAGTAGTTTGTCTTTGCTGCAGACGTGAACAACAAGAAACTCATTACCCCTACAGGGTGCTGAAAAGGCAAATAAAGAATGATGTAGCTTAAAGCATGAGACTCAGTGAACTCTCAGAAACCACAGGCCTGTGTTAGAAGACTACTTAACAACTATCACAGCTGAGATTATCACATAAACAACACGAGTTAAAGGCATTATTTGCCAGGCCAGTTATTGCACAAAGCTTACAGTTTTTAGACTTGGTTTTGGTTTTTTTTTTAACTATATCTTCATGTATTGCCTTGCTACTTTCTCTGCTGTAAAGTTTGATTTATGCAACTAATAAGTGACAATTGCTATAGAAACAATCTGTTACATTAATAGGTTCATTTAAAAATAAGCTAGTGCTATCAATTAAGATTCACTTTCCCTATACAGAATAATTGTGATGGCTTCAGCATAGTTCAGAGTTGTAAATTATCAGTTAATTATCCTTATCCTGAAACTTTTTAGGACCATGTTCTGGATTCACCAAAATGCCTCTGTGAATTCATTATTCATTGATTATGAATATCATCTATCTATTTATAAAACAGAAGGGAAAAGTCCTAAGTTACTTTTTTTTTTTTTTTTATTTCTAGGCAATATCCTAAGCTGTTAACAAACTAGACAAGACTCAACTAACAAGACATGCTCATACTGTTAAAAACACTCAAAAATGTGCTAATGAAATAAATTCTGGTTTTGAAAAAGCAGTTCTCTCCACCTGAAATGCTAATTGGCAATGCAAAAAGATACTTCATTTCAAAAATATACTGAATGGACATTGTTATGTTAATTTATCCAATTAAAAATGGTCAAATACGCATTCCCGGGGCTTAGGGTTAATAGGTGGGAGTTACATTTCACAAAGTCACTTAGAAATTTGACAATCTGGTTCAAGGTTATTTTACACCATCTTTAAATGAGAACATCTATTGTCTAAAATCAGATTTATTTTGATGGCTGTTTTCTTTGGCAGAACTGGAAAAAAATAAAATAAAGTTGTCTATGTCAGTCCGCTCTTAACATAATTGCAGTACTATTGCAGTACTTTGCCATAAGAACATGACAGCATAAATATATATTACCAAATGGAATCACTGCAAAATGACTCAAATTCTTATTCTAGTACCATGGATACATATTTAGTGTTGAGAAAGTATACTTCCTTACTATTGCTATCAGAAAAGAGCATTCTGTATGACTAGTTGCTTGATCTGCCTTCTTTAGTCTTTCTAATAGCTTTTGTTCATCAGGCAACTTAATTCATACTAAAAACAAAAAATACAGATAAATAACAAATACAATAAACTCCCACTAACCGTTTTACTAAATAAATACAATAGAGAGGGCCTCTCATCAAAAATGTTCAAATGTTAGATTTTGAAGACTTCTGAAACCAAACAAAACATAATGGGCCTCAGTAGAACACTTGGAAATTAATATGGGTTACCAACTCTCTTCTGTTATTTTAAGCTGGTTGAATAAGGACAATTTGTGAATAAATTTCTTGCTTCCAGAAGAGCAGCACTGTAGGTCAAAGAAATGCATCAACTCTAAGCTGTTCATAGCAAATTCTGTCTGATAACTATGTTTACAAATTATCAAAAAGCACCAGTCAGCTGCAGATGGCAAGCAAAGTCTGCTTAGATATTGAAATAAATTGATTTTGAATCCTATTTCATTTTTAATATTTGAAGTTCAATGTTTCTGTTCTGTTATGAAGTCATTTGATCAATGGAAAGAGTTGGTCAATATAGTTACAAAGCAGTAGCAAGTAAAAAGATTTTTAACAGCCGATTGAAATAGTTAACAGTTCCTTTAAATGCGGAGGAAAAAAAAAAAAGAATTTACAAGAAATTTTTAATGAATCGATCAGAATTGGTTAACTCGATCAATATAACAAATACAGTAAAAGAACTTCCATCTCATTGAATTTCTCAGTTTTCCTCACCGTTTTCAGCTGCATTTCCTACACCTACGCCATAACAAATAGATGCACCGTCTCAAGCAATTTCTTCCAAAGGCATTCCTACTTTTTTTCTAGGGTTAAATTTACCCTGGAATTTTTGGAGTAGTTGATATACTTCTACATCAGACCTGCAACGGCTCAGCAAGTCCACAAGCAGAAACCTGGTAAGGCCAACCTGCACTGAACGTGCACTGCATGCTGAGCGGCGTCGCGTGGGGCAGGACGCCCGATGCACACGTGTGTGGCTGCAGTGAACCCACACCTTCGACATGCAGCGTCCAGAGGCATCTGCCAGCTCTGTGCCAATGCACGAAGGCCAAGCTCTTCCCTCGGCAGTCGAGGTCACCGTTTGTTTCCCATGGAGCTGTACCCAAACACATAATGCAGTCTGTCCAAGACAAAAATGTGGAATGCCAACATTGGGAACACAAATCTAAGAATCAGTTGCACCTAGAAATATATACTATTTCTGTACTGGGACTTTTGATGAGAAATCTGACAAACAACTAGGAATTATTTTCCAAGACCTGTAGGATTTTCAGTTGCTTTAGGGAAGTGCAGAGACAAAGATGTTCAAGACTCCCAGCACTTTTTATAAGCAGGCTAAAACGTTAAGTATAAATATTATTAAAGAGGATTAAATAATATCTAAATTTTAAATCACTTTAGTTTTCCATTTGAAGCAGTAACTGAAGAACAGTTTTGAATTAAACATCTGAGCAAGGTACAAAAGATTTATGTGATCCAAGTGGTTAGGTATATATAAGCATTTAAACCTCTTTAAAGGATAATGAAAACATTTTTGAACATCATCTGTATAAAATATGACTCATAAATAATCAAGTATGTTTTATTCATAATTAGTCCTTTCCAAAATATTGATGCATTTAAGTAAGAATAAAACCTACTTGGTTATAAAGGAGGAAGATAAAATATTTTAGAGATTTATATTCTGATCTAGAGTATTCTTTTAAAACTCCATGTCTAAGAATATCTCCATGAGATCAGAAAGACGTGATATTGAAAAGTTAAATACAATTTCCATATATCAAGTTCAATCTTTTCTTCCCAGTGCTTACACTGTCAAAAGACTACGTTATAGAAACCTACGGAAATATTCAGCAAGTGGGCTAAAATTATTCCCTCTAAAGAGTATTTTTTTTCTATGAAAGAATATGATTTATTTAAAAAGTGAATATAACTGGGATATATACCAGTAAAAAAGTATTCCAAAAATGCTCCTTGCATGATGGACTATTATTTCAAATGAGTTCCACTTACATACAAGTGAAACTGCACATGGAAAAGAACAAACAGGAATAATAATAAGACATTTGCAACTAGTTCCTATAAGTATATAGGCACATACATTATTCATAAGTATAATTAACAATATGCATCAATCATCAGAAAAAGCATTTTGATTATATCGACTCCATTTTGCTGTCTTCCCTTTTTCTCTATAGAGAGAAAAGTATATAATATTTCCTTCATATCAAATATGTACCTTTCCCTCTTTCCTGAAGTCACTGCATTATCCGCAGCAGATCTAGGACTATACATAGCACTTTAACTAAAAAGTAGAAGCAAAGGAACACTATTTCCACACAGTTGATTAAGTATCAACTGAGTTTTATATTCCCTTCATAAAGGGAAAAGACCTAACCAATTTCAAATCAAAAAATAATTTAAAAAATTTTGATATTTGAAAACAAACCTTGACATTAAAATGTTAGCCTGCACAGTACCAAGAAAACTAAAAAAAAAAAAAAGTTTTACATTCTTTCTAACACAGAGAAAAATTATTTTAAAGAACAGGAGACGCAATAAGAGTAGATGGTTTAATTATTTGCTTAAATTTATGTCATTACAATGAGATGTTGTAAATACCCTTTGCTGCTATATTACCATATACTGAAAAAAACGATTTCAGGGCCTTTATCTGAAATACAAAATAGCAGGACATTTTTAAGGTCCATGTCACAGAAAGATCCCAAGTTTACAAGGTTATCTCCACACTCATTGGATCTTAGGTTCTCAGAACATAGTCTGAAAGACAATCACAGCTTTACTTTTTCTTTTCATAGAAAGGCAAGTCAAAAAGTCAAGACTATCCTGATCTAAAGAAACACAAGTTTATCAGAAGGTGGAATCAAATCTGGACTAAACTTTTGTTGGGAGAATAAGTTGCTTATAACTCTGCATATGCAATCGTAACAGCAAAGGAAATGATGAAGGAAATCATAGCCCCAGAGGAGGACAGTCACCCCAACAGCTACTTAGAGGCATCTCCAAAGAATCAAAGGGCACAATTTGAAAGGCATTTCAACATCAGCTTAGACACAGACGACAACTTCCCTCCCAAAAAGCAACCGAACTATCATGGCGAAAATTCTGCCTTTCAGAAGTAAGCTTTCCATAACTATCAGTTATCCTACAGCTCTTAATCAGAACTCAAACAAATGAACAGTACTTTTCTGTAAGCGCATCACTAAATCATTTAAATTAAATTCGCAAAACAAACTGAAGGAGAAGAATACGTTAATTGCATTTCATATTTTATCCTAAATTATGACAATCAGTCAAAAGAAAGAGTTGCATATAATATTTAATTCAGAACAGTACAAACTTATTGTATCAAGTAAATGCTGATCTTAAGACAATTTTGTATGTATTCATCTCGTATACAATCTCAGTTCCTCATTTTTCTCTTGTTTCTCATCATTTTAGAAATATATTTTCATACACTACAATAATTCCATTTTCATGTAATGCCTTTTTAAATCTTCTTTTCAAATTTATATTTTACCCTGCTCTGAAACTTAAATGAAATCAACTTTAAGATGTGCCTATTTTCTTCTTTTGTAATTCTAACACATATTAAAATATTTCTAAAACACACATAGAATTCTATTTTGCATATACATATATTTAAATTTAATGTTGCATACAATCTTGTAAATTGATGTTCATGGTGCCAGAATCTAACACCCTTGAGCATTAAAAATAATTAAGAAAGTTAATCAGGCTTTGAGATCCTTGCTTGTCTGATTTTTTATTTTATTTATTTATTTTTTTTTTTTTTGCATACATTTCTGATTCTCTACTTTCTCAGGAAAAAATTCTCACACAACCTTCTGTCACTTTAGAAACAGATGGACTTTCATTACTGTCTAGTTTTGTTCATCTGTGCCATTTTTTATTTTTTTGTCTTTTGAGGTGAAGTGGAAGGGACTACCTAAATATTTATGACTATATGATGAGGTTTCCAGCTAGCATTCCATTCACCCTTAATCTGGATGGACATATTTAAAACAGCAAGTTTGAATCCTAGTCTTGCTGTGGTCAAAATATATTTTGTCATAAATTTAAGCAAGTTCATGACATCATCCTCTTATACTAGTTTCTTAGGAAAATGCTCTCTCTCCCATTATTTGCTGCATGTTAGCTCCCGTTAGCAGTTATCAAGACCTTTGGATACAGCAGGGTTACCGAGGATTAAAGGACTTCAAGAGGTATTGCTAACAGGACTTTTGCATTGATTTTCAGGCAGTGTTACATCTCATTATAACTTTTTGTGTTTTCATGTATTTTTCTTAATAAATCTTTGTCAATCTATAAACTGAAAAAAAACCGTTATTCAAATACAGATGCACCTCTTAATATTTCCTTAAATATTCTTGAAAAACACTCTCATTCTATTCTTACGACATTGTCTGCACATAATCATCAACTTCTACCATAAATCAAGATGAGGCAAGCTAGTGAAAAAGTTATTTTTTCTCAATTCATTCCAAGTTTAGCTGATAGACATACTTAAAAATGTCTTCCACTTTGATTAGTAGCTCCGTACTAATTGATTTTGTAACCTCAAAATAAAATGGAAAGCAATGCAGATAAGCAAAAAGCAGGAGCCTCATTCATTCACATTGTTGAATTCCAGTTTTGTTTAAAATCTAGCTTAGATCTTCAGTCTAGCCTAGACTGAAAGCTCTAGACTAGAAAGAGTGAACCAGCTTCCTGGACTAGATCTTAAACTGGAACAGCTCTGCTACCTGTTTGTATTTATCAGTTTGATGAGAGCATAGCCAAGAGCACAATCTGAATGTTAAATAATTTAACAAATTTATCATCCATAAAAACACACACACCAAAATCACAGTGCATTTCGATTTCCTTCATCATTCTTGCAAGTATTTTTTTTCCTCAATTCCTGTTCTACTTTTTTTCCTAAAAATTTTCAATTACGTATAGACTTATTTTAACATGTATATAGTAGTCAATCATATTTGCAACATGCATCTCCACTTTTACTTTAAAAAAATGTTGATGTGCTCTCTTTTTCCATTTAATCTCTTGATGAAAAAAACAGAATTACTTTCTTTAGGACAGTGTAGTTATGAATTTTAAAACCTTGGTATTAAGAAGCAGAAGCAAGGTCAAGAAATTAAATGTGACATTGGTGATATAGAGCACATTGTAGCAGGACAGAAAACTACAATTTGTAAATGAAAACTTGTCCTTTGTAAATGGAAACAACACTAATTTAATAACAAGAATTATTGAGGAGTATAATTAATAGAAATGTTGTCCAGCTCTACATAATATGATGTTGCTTTTCACTTAAACAGAAAGGTCAACAGTTATATTTTAATTCGGTTGTAATTAAACAAACAAAGCACAGAACATTAATAAAAAAATCACTACTGCAATATGTGCATACTTTGGAAGCTTTGCTTTTCCTGTAACATCAGATTACATACTGTTGTCACGGAACACAGCACTCGTAAAATAAGCAAGTATAGAAACCTCTATCTGTAATACCCAGCAAATAACTAACAAATTTTATGCCCGCAAAGGCTTCATGCTGCAAAATTTGACAATTTTGGCCCAGAGGTAGAGCAAAAGAAGGAAATATAGGATTCACTTGTGGTTTCTGTCTGTGTACAAATTATGTGGTTTGGGAATGTTCGAGACAGAGGTTCAAGAAAGTTAAAAAATCAGTTGTGCCATTTATTAGCATGCACACTACAAAGCATAAATAATACAGAACATTTTCCATATATAGTCAGTCTGCCCGCATGTCTTGTATTTCACTGCAATACCTCAGCTAGTGACATACAGAAAGAATTTTAAGCTTGGTTTAATATGAGGTACAGCCCCCAGTTTCTGTATGATGTTAAATATTGGCCTGTCTATCACTAGCTGAGGACACCAACCACCAGTGAAACAAAGAGCTGAAATGCTGAACTTCAGACTGTTTGTTTGCTGTCTGGGTTCAGATATGTTTTTAAGTACTGACTATTGCAAATGATGATACTGCTTACCATAAAACTAGCATCTTCTCAGGACAGAAGACCAGGAAGAATATAGTTATGCATTTGTATTAAAATTTTCAAAGTGTAAAATTATGTTTAAGCTGTATTGAAATAAGACTCTTAAAACAAGAAATATCATCAGGTTTATTATCAAATAAATTGTTAATGTTATTTACACTATTAAAATATAAGTTACAATATTTATGATTTTTATGAATGCATTAAATATTCAAAGTGTGTATGGGAACTATTAATGTCTTCTCCCTACAGCGTTATATAAATAATTCTATGTAATACTTTCTAAAAAAAAATACTGAAAAGACCGTTTCTAACCTGGTGCATCAACGAAGAGTTAATCTGAGATGAGATTGAACAGGTGCCAGAGAGGTATATGTAACAGTATTTCTGCATAGGTAACATTCATTATAAATTTACCATGCAGGTTTAAGAAGAACTCAAAGTGTAAATGTATGATTGGTTTTCCTGGTCTCCATTTCTGGTCACCCTGTGCTTTTAAGCAAATTAATAGTCCCACAGAGTATAATTACTATTACTATGCAGAGACTGAAATCACTGAAGTCTGTACTGAAAAACAGATTTGTTCCGCTACACCCCATCAGGAACCCCCCAATCTATCTCATCTCCAAGCTTGTACTTCCAAATTTCCCTTTGATAAAGGGCAAAAGGGGGTGGGAGAGATCACCAAGATACCATAGATCCCATAACTGCCCCACACAGTCAGACCCAGGAGCTGAGAAACGCTCTCAAGTGCCTCAGTACCGATGCAGACAGAGCTGTTATAATTTGACTAGGTGTTGATAGGCAGATGAGGAGATGTTGTTGGAGGTAAGGAGGGAGGTAAAGATGGCTTTTCGTAACTCAACCATTCCATAGTTCAGCTAATACTGCTTTGCACTGGGGGGATTATATTTCCTTAGTGAGGTTTGTTTCCCTTTTTAGTGTTATCATATGTGTTTATTACTGCACAAACTTAAACTTCCTCCAAAAACCTTCATGCAGATGTATGTACAAATATGGAGAAAGTGTTGCACTCTCATATGCATATATTGAAACAAATATTAATATCCACTCATAGACATACATCATGCAGAGAGATAGAATTTGAATAATGCAGTAACTGTTGAAACATATATAAAACCTCAGCTTCTTGCAATTATCATAGCAATTTTAATTCCTTCTTTGTAGCTGCCATTTCTTAAGTAGAACCTATTGTTCGCAATTTTACTACAAGTCCAAATGCTAAAATAAGCTAAGGAGTTTTCCTGCTACTTTTTCTCACTTACAAATTGATATTCTGAAATGTGTTCTCTCTCTTTATGATTCTTTTTTAGTTTCTACACAAATGTTTCAGAAAAGACAACAAGTTACTATACTTTTAACTCAGCTTAACGACAAATAAACAGATTTTTATATCAAAAAGATGAATTGCCTCATCAAGCAGATAATTTGCAGAAGTTAGAGAAAGAATTACTTATTAGCACCTTTATCAATGAAAGAATTACTTATTAGCACCTTTATCAATGTTTTAGTGGCAATTATCTTTTAAATTTTCCTATGTACTGACTGATTGCCTGTATTGTTCCCCCAAAACATAATCATTGTTGTCACAGTGACAAAGAACAGTAACAGGCGGGAAAACTTTTTTCTAATCACTTGCTCTATTACTTACACAATGCAGCAAGGAAAATTCTTTGTGGACCATATTTTTTAGCTAGATTCTATAAAATAATAAAAATCAAACACCTTTAGTAATACGGAGATAAGTAAATATTATTCTCTATTTTTATTATACTAATCCCTAAAATTTACTTTCAAACTTACTTCTTCACAGTAGCATCAAAATGCAATTTCTTTTTCCTCCCCAGGATTTAAAATATAGATTGCTAGTTATGCTTAAATGAGCATTTCAGATTACCTTTCAGTCCTGCTAAGAACCTATTACTACTAGAGATAATGAATAGCTTGGTGTTCAGTTGCCTCCAAGACCCTACTGACTACTTCATTATAACACAGAAAGTTTCTCTAATAATTTTTTATTTTTCCAGGCCTGGTCAAAATGTATCCTCTTTCTTTCCTAGCTCTTGCCTAGTCATCTACTGCTTTCTGTTCTTTTCAAAATAAAGTTCTCTTTCAATTTCTGCTTTATGAGAATTTTAAACAAAATGCTTTCAACTCTCATGAAATTTCTCAGAGAAGTCATGAGGTTTGGCGGCTTCTTCCAACAGAATGACCAGATCAAAAGGCTACAGAGGCACACAAGTGCAACTTGCAGGGATAATTGTTTGAACTCACATTTCTTTGAATTCAAGTTTTCCTTTTAAATGTTTGCATGCTCTAAAAATTTCTTAGCTTCCACCACATTATCAAGGCTTTGTTTTCACTCTAATGAGCATCAGTTGCCTCAGTTTGTTCCCAGATTATCACATGTTCAAAGCTACCAGTAATGGGGCAAGTGCTAGAAAATGGGATGACCAGAGAGAAATGCCAGCAGCGGGGACTTCCACCACAACAGGCCCCAACGACACTGGCCAGAGAGCAGCTGCTCCAGCTTCCTGCTAGGATTCTGTCCTTCAGCACAGAACAGGGGCCTGCCTCAGCAGCACTGCAGAAAGATTCACAGAAAAAGTGCCAAAAAAGTAGTATTTGCAACGGGCTGCCTTCTCCTGCGAGTCATTCCAGCCTGCTTAAGAGTCCTGTGAAACCTCATGCATGGTCCTGCTCTGGCCAAAAAGGAAATAAGAAATTTCTCCACACGTGCTTACTCCCGCTCTCCAAGTAATCTGCTGCTGCCGTACGTACACAATAATTGTCTTCAGTTGTAATTGTCACTTCATCTCGCCTCATGTCAAGCATGTATAAAATATAGACATCTGAACTAGCTACCTGAGCTCATCTGAGAGAAACAGCTAAGATTTGATCTGTTTTACGATAAGATTGTGTTCTAGAAATGGCTTTTTCTCTCCACTGACTAGATCAGATACAAATCCATATAAAAATTCCTAATTTCCACAACAGCTCATCAAAGTTATAAGCTTTCTGAGCAAACTCCCAAGTTGTCAGAGGAATTAAGTTAACAGGATCTAGCATTAGAGAAGGGATTAGCATTTTGAACCAATCAGAGCCTCCATCTGCATTTGAAATGTCAGTATTGTTCATTATTTTAAAATACTTTCACCCATCCCAGAGTGAGGATAATTTTATAAGCTCTAGTGTATAACCTAATAAGCAGTTTGGCAGCTTGGATCTTTGTATGCAGGAGGAGACCTACTTGATACGATACCTTTTTTGCCCAAAGGAAATAAATGAAGTTTACTTAGTCATACCCCTAGGAGTGGTAAAAAACTTTATGGTTTTAGCGCAACTTTCCTTTTCCTCCAAAGAAAGAAAAGTACTTTTGAGACTTGATCGTGCTACTGTAACATGACAGTTGGATGAGGTTTTCATTAGATTCAAGTAAAATCAAGAATGTAAAATGATTTCTATTTCTACCTAGGGAGTATTTAAAATGATGCTATTTTTCATCTCTGTAAGTACCTCGGTTTTATACGCTATGGGAATGTGAACCACAGTCAAAGTTACTTACGAGCCTTAAGATATATTTAGAATCTTCTTACTAATATGATTGGATTACAAGCTTTGATATTGGCTGAGAAAAAAAATAAAATTTTTCAATTTTACAGTTCTGTTGCTGTCT
>JAVCKT010096573.1:0-12871 GCA_032273925.1 Rhynchotus rufescens | reverse complement strand
ATTCCAAAAAAGAGAAATAAAGAATGTTTACATTAGAGTGATAATTCTAATACTACAAAACTACAGCTGTGACTACTTGAAGTGATGAAGTTTTGTAAGTGATTTATGTTGAAAATACATATATAAATATGAAAAAAAGCATATATATATATTTTAGATTTGGGCTTTGTTGATATTTGACTTAAGACTGAGAATATTATATCTAGTGGTCATCTGGGTTGGCCCTAACCAATGCAACTATTTAAATAGAAGATAAAGCCAGTCAGCCTCACCTCCATCCCTGGAGCAGCTCATCCTACAAAGCATGTCTAGACATGTGAAAGAGAACAAGATGATCAGGAGTAGTCAGCATGGATTCACCAAGGAGAAGTCATGTTTGATGAACCTGATGGCCCATCTGTATGATGGGATGACTGGCTGGACGAGGGGAGAGCCATGGAGGTTGTCTACCTTGACTTCAGCAAAGCTTTCGACACCATCTCCCATAACATCCTCATAGGAAAGCTCTGGAAGCATGGACTGGACAGGTAGACAGTGAGGTGGATTGAGAACTGCCTGGATGGCAGAGCTCAGAGGATGATAACTGGGGCTGAGTCCAGTTGGAGGCCTGTTTGCAGGGGTCAGTATTGGGTCCAGTGCTGTTCTGCTTGTTCATCAATGACCTGGATGAGGGCACAGAGTGCACCCTGAGCAAGTTTGCAGATGACACCAAACTGGGTGGAGTGACCGACACTCCAGAGGCTGTGCTGCCATCCAGAGGGACCTGGACAGGCTGGAGAGTTGGGCAGAGAGGAATCTCATGAGGTTCAAAAAGGACAAGAGCTTGTAGAGAGGGTCCAGCAAAGGGCAACAAAGATGATTAAGGGACTGCAACATCTCTTGTATGAGGAAAGACTAAGTGAGCTGGGCCTGTTTAGCCTGGAGAAGAGAAGGTTGAGAAGGGATCTAATAAATATGTATAAGTACATGAAGGAGGAATGTAGGAAGGAAGGGGCCAAACTCTTCTCAGTGGTGGCCAGTGACAGGACAAGGTGCAATGAGTATAAGTGGAAACACAGGAAGTTCTATTTGCAAGGAAGGAAGAACAATTTGACTGCGACGGTGACAGAGCCCAGGATCAGGCTGCCCAGGGAGGTTGTGTGTTCTCCCTCTCTGAAAGTCTTCAAAATCTGCCTGATTGCAACCCTGTGCCTCGTGCTCTGGATGTCCCGGCTTGAGTTGGGGGATTGGACTAGATGATCTCTTGATGTCCCTTCCAACCTTAGCTGTTCTGTGATTCTCTGATTCTGTGATACTGGAGGTCCTAGGATTGTAAATGATGCAACGTGGGCTCTTGGCAAAACATAGTTTTAAAGGTAACAAAGATAACATAGAACAAATATTTAACATACGTAAGGCACCACAAAAGGGAGTGACGGACTTCAGCTGTGAAGGAACCACTGATCATTGAAGACAGAGCAATATGTACAGCTTGTTAAAAGCAGTCTCAAGAAGATCTTGGAAGGGAAGAGGAAGAAACCATCATCACCAGCACAGCGCCCTTGCCAGCTAAGGACTCATGATGCTGATGGCCCAGTGAGTCCTCATCCACATTGAAAGACCCAGAGAGGCAGTGTAATGGTGAGACTAACATCAAAGAACAGGATAGACAACAGAAAGTTTGTGTACAGATCATTTTAACTGTATATACTTGGAATTTTAAATGTATTTTTTGTAACAGGGCTAATTAATTTAGGCTTTTAATTATTTAATTAGGCTAATAATAAAATCCTTGAATTTTAATTAAAAATGTGTTTCCTCTAGCCTATAATAAGGTTTGAGTGTAATCAATTGGTGAGAATTCAAGCAATCTATTCTGAATTTGGATGTAGCAAATTGATATTGAAGGGAAGGTATGAGAGTTGCTCCCAGAGTATTTGGTTTTAC
Source organism: Rhynchotus rufescens (assembly GCA_032273925.1). Taxonomy (NCBI): domain Eukaryota; kingdom Metazoa; phylum Chordata; class Aves; order Tinamiformes; family Tinamidae; genus Rhynchotus; species Rhynchotus rufescens. The sequence continues at coordinate 10,945 of JAVCKT010096573.1, read as the reverse complement.
CTGTGTTCACATCATTATCCAGACTGTCTAAAAGCAACATCTGGGTTGAGAAGGGCGTACACAAGGAAGGATGTCAGCTGAGGTCACTTCACAGAGCTTTTCTCTCCTCATCAATCAAGAGAGAAGTTTGTTCCTTTATAGCAGTTCCAGTCTCCAGTCTCCTGGTCCATACACAGGTTTTGTGTTATCAGAGTCTCTACCCATAAGTTGCTCTGTAGCTTCTAAGAAAAGAATGAACGAGCCTTGAAATCTCAGATATAATGTGTCTTTATGTGTCTAATATAATAATAACAGAAATAGGCGCATTTTTTGGTAGGCTTCCCTGCTCCATTGTGTCTTTCAGTTTGCTGAAAGGCCAGGATGCCATTCCCAATGGGCTAGACTCGGGTTTTGCCCTTCCCTCCTCTGCCAGGATAGCTGGCACACAAGCAGGAGAATAATCCTCAATTTGCCATAACCTCCCAGAGCAGCTTTCCAGAAAAACCTCTTTGCTGTTTGCAAAGGAAATGACATCACAAAGTTAAAAGTAATATAGAATTTCTCTGCAAGGTAAAAACTCACTAGAAAGATAGTCTTTAATTACTTCGAGTTCAAACAGTAAAATAAACTTTTCCTAGGCATTTTTTAAACTATGTTTCTCTCACTTGGTTTCCCTTGACTAAACAGTTTGTGCCTTACAGCTTTTCTCCTACACTTGTTTTCACCAAAAATACTTTCTTTCTCCCCAAATTTACAAATGTTTCCTTTAGCAAGGCTGCTCCAAAACATCCCACAGCCCACCTGCTTAAGAGCATTTCTGAGCAGTTCATATGCATGTGTTCATGCCACAGCGTCAATCTGGCTTTCCTGTAGACCATAATGAGATTGCTAAACCCAGGTTGTATTTAAACATTCCCAGACCAGAAAGCTGTTTCTCCATGAGCAGATTCTATTCATTTATTCACTAAAACTTACTTAAAAATGTCCTCTGAAATATATCTTTTCTCATCTCACTCATCTCACAGAACTGGAGAGGATTTTTCTTCTTTTTTTTTTTTTTTTTTTTTTTTTTTTTTTGTAATCTAAAAGAACTGCAAAAGATATGCAGTTCAGCACAAGGAATAAATTCAATTCAAAATTCCTCCAGAACTTGTATTTGCCCCATGCAGTAAATGGACATTAGCAGATCGTGAATTCTATGCTCCCAAACAGTTCCAGTTCAGCTTCCACACAGAGACTTTTGGCGTTGCTGGTCCCTGACACTCCACACTTCTTAATCCACATAAAAGCACATAATTGGTTCTATTCCTTGTTTTCAACTCCACCTGTCAGATTTACCAGCTTCACAGAAATTTCAGCTTATATCTAACACAACAATATCATTAGAGAAGCTACTTCCAATCGGTAGAGTATATTTGCCTATCAACACTTTATCAGAAAGTATTTCTCATATGCATCCAGATCATTCAGGGCTTAGCACTGAGTAGCTGATTAATCTAGCAAGTTGCTGAGTGTTTTTCACTCTAAATTCCATCAATGTGAATTTGATGAGTAAAATTACATAATACATAGACAAATGACAGGAAATGATTTCCTGTGTGCTGAAATCTTCACCTACTGCTTTGGCACTATACACAGTATCAGATAAATAATTCTAAATATTCAGTGCTAATAACAATAAGAATATCCATATTGCTGGAGGAAAAAAGTGAAAAGCACTCAATCCCACAAGTGAAAAGCAGCAATCAGTCACTTCTAAAGAAAGAATTATTATTTTGTCAATCAAACAAGATCTCATTAATAAAATACAGATTTGCTCAAAAGACTCCTCATCATTAAAATGAAAGTCAGAGGAGAGAGACCACACTGAGGAAAGGGCTGATAAAAATAAATTTTAGAAGATGAAGCTTTACTGTCAGTCAAATCTTACATCAACTATGCATTATATGTGAAAGACCTCACTGGCTGTAGCTTCCTCCTGCATTAGCCAAACCTAAGCAGCAGGCAGCAGAGGAGAATTCTTTCATTGAAGAACAATGAAGATCACACTGTGTCTTTTATTGTCTCACAGTGAAGATGGTGCCACAGTGCTGCTAAGATAAAACGGATGTAGAAGCAGGTCAATCTCATTGTGGAGAGTTCCTTTGTACAAGCTGATGCAGTCTGTCTTATGTATTAATATATCCTCTTTTCTTTTTAGAAAAGAGGTTGCAACAGTGTTCTGCCTCCAAGGACGCACTGTATAATTTAAACAACAAGGATTCCACACCACTTTCCTGAAAAGAACTGCCTAATACCACTTCGTGGTGCTTGAGGGGTGGGGGGAGACAACAAGCTATGTTTGTCTTTTATTCTTCTTTTGTGAAAGAAAAAATCCCTTTTCAGCATTAAAAAAAAAAAAAAATAAAAAGACTTAAAAGATTTTCTAAGTCCATAATAAATAAAGGAATAGAAATGAAGTTGCTCCAAAATTACTCTGCAGGCATTGTATTCTGAAAGTGTAATTTCAAGTGTCCCTATATCGAAGTAATACAGCATAATCTACCTTGAACAAAGTATAAAGAAATACAGCACATTAAAGTAGATAAATTGCATTTGGCATTTCTGATTTATATATAATAAGATGAGGCAATTTGTTGTCAGAACAAAAAAAAAAAAAAAAAAAAACTGAACATTTCCAAAAGAGAACTTACGTCAATGATTATGCCCATAACATGTCATTAATCTATTAATTAATATTTTGTGGACAGACCTCTCTTGCTACTCAGTCAGGCTATATTTTGATCTTCCTTCAACTCATCAGAAATACCAATTCTCTTCTGCTTTCCCATTATGTTGCTTCCACTTATATTTAAAATAGACTGTGCCAACTCAAGTCGCCTCTAATAAATTAACTAGAGTAGAGGCCTGAATTGCAGTTTCCCACATACTAAAGGGATATTCCACATCTAAGGGAATACAGAATCAGTCACTTGTCATCCTTCTCACTGGCTAAAGAAATATCTGATTTTAATATTTGTATAAAATGTAGCTCCCAGACAGATTTCCAGGCTTTTCTCTCAAAATATGCAAAAGAAATGCTCAAATCTATGGCATGAATTGAGCCTTAAGGAATTTGAACCAAGGCTTCTCTCTTCTTGAATGATATAAACATAGAAATGTTTGATAAGATTTAATTTAACAAGTTCAGCCTAAATTCTAGCACTGACATATGGTAGGTATGGTAAGCACAGGTTTGTGCAGGTGCACTATCTCTGTAAGTTTGTAACACAGTCCTAAGTAAAATTTCAAGACACACTTTTTTTTTTGCCCATGTGTCAGCATTTAATATCATTTCAGACAGACTAAGGTATCCAATCTGTGCCCCCACAACCTGTCCCTCCCCGCACACCACCAGAAATGTCTGATGACCCTTCTGTAGATTCTGCTTCGAATCCACCAGTCTCAAATGGACTTAAGTGCTCTAGGGCATCTCAGCTGGCGCCAGAGGATTGTGTCAGCAGCTGAATTGAGTGTTTGTCACTCAAGTCAAGGAAGCCTGGAGAACAATTTACACCATCAATTCTAGGTATCTCTCATCATTCAAATAAACATCTGGGCTCTACTGACTATAGAGCAAATGTTGTTGTTCTGAATCTGATAGTTCTGAATCTGATAGTTCTTGCATTAGTGAATTGTTATTTAAGTTCTTCAGTTTTACGTATCTCTGAGTCACTACCAGCAAACTGTCACCTTCAAGGAGATTTCCTAGGAATCTCCCAATAGCATGTTGCATGAAGATTTGCAGCCCCAAAAATTCTTATTCCATTATCTTTCTCTGACTTATGGTTCCAGTCAGAAAGAGAAAGAAATGCCTAATACTGACCCAAAGTTCTAAATCTTCTATTGTCAATTAATATCAATATTTATATCAAGATAAACTCAAAGCCACATACCAAGGATGGTCAAGAAGTCTGGGAAGTAGAGGCATAAAATTTTGCCAAAGCAGAGGAACACAGTTCATGTAAAAATACTTCCCATTATAAAACTTACTCTAATATCTTATTTGGAGCTAATATATTCTTATTAACTCCATCAGGATACAATGGAGGTAGTTTCATTGATCAATAGAGCATGGCTGAAGAGAAAAAAAAAAGTTTGTTAGCTTGATTGGTTTGTTTCAACAAAGAATTAACAAGAGGGTATTCTAGGCTTGTAAAAAAAAAATCAGAAAATTCTTGCACTATGATCCTCATAGGAACTTTAATTTGCTCATTACTTAAATGTATTCCAAAAGACAGACTGCCATCCTAAATTGATATTCCAGCAAAGCATTTGTACAGGACGCTTACTACAAATGAAAACAAAATCTGTAAACATCAGCTGCTAAGTGACATAATTTAAAATTCTGTTATTTGCCAAAGCTTGAAAAAAAAATAAGGGGAAACATAACAGGAGGTTTTAGAGTCCATTGACAAGCACAGAGTTCTTTCATTGGTCTGTATTTTATTTAATTTTACATATCTAACACACTTCAAATTTTTATTTAAAAACACAGGCTTTTTTTTCCACTTCTTTAATATGAATGTGGATATACTAAAAAGTCATGTGTGATATTCATTCAGAGAGATGACGTCTCTCTGATGGTGGATGGAGTCTTTGTTCTACCTCCACTGAGGTTAGCTTTACAGAGACTGAATTCAGAGTGTGACACAGAATTAATACAAATAGAAAGCTACCATGCCATAAAACTACCACAAGATTACCACTATGTATGGCATATGTTTTACATCTTATGCATAACTTCAGATTAATTGGGAAAAAAAGCCATAGCACTGGGGGCAACATGAGGATGTGCTTGCAGTTCTTCAGGATACACTGAGAGTCCACTTTGCTGCTGATCTAATCAGTGACTTTTTCAGAGTTGCACCAGCCAAGTTTGGTCCTAAATATTTCTACAAGACAAAAAAATATATACTTATTTCAGCTATATTCTACCCATTGAACTTGAGAACATTCTTCAGAGAAAGCTGGTCAGAAAATCCAGTTTGCATCCTACTGTTAGGAGTAAGAAGAAAGAGAAAGGCTTAGCTTTTCTTTCTTGACGCTGTGCTGTTTCTTTAATAGGTTAAGATTTTAATAGATATTTGTCTCATTTATACTGTCTCTATATCTCTCTTTGAGAAGCACTGAGCAAAAACCAAAGCATAGGAAGTTCCATCTGTCCACGGAGAAAAACCTTTTTATTATGAGGGTGACTGAGCACTGGAACAGATCGCTCAGAGAGAGTGTGGAGCCTCCCTCCTTTGAGATATTTGAAAGTCACTTGGACAGGCTCCTGAGCAACTTGCGATAGGTGACCCTGCTTGAGTAGAAGGGATTGGACTACCCAATTTCCAGAGATCCCTTCCAAGCCCAAACATTTTGTGGTTCTGTGTGTGATATGATACTGGCTGCCATTTAGGAAAAATGGTATTCGTTTCTCACAATACTACTTGTGAAAGTTTTTATACTCTTTCCAGTATTAACCTCGTGTTTGTACTTTATCATGATCTATGGCTGAAACAACACTCTTCATAATTTCATTGACACTTAACATATTCAGGGAGATGGCTGCTCCTTTTGCTCACTGAAACAGGAAACCTCAGAGAGACGATGTTGCACTCAGTACAATCCCAACAGTAAACAACTCAACTGACTTTCCCTTTTTTGTCCCCCTTCTTAGTATAATCATTTCTCACTCATTCTCTCCATAATCTTGGATTTTTTTTTTTTTTTTGGTTCTATTTCTTCTTTGTTTTATTTCTCTGTCTTAGAACACTACTACTGTGGCTTTTTAGAAAGCAATAGCATTTTTAATTCTTTTTCTTTCCCAGCTATGTTTCTAACACTCTTATTTATCTCAGTGGTGGAAGACTGAAACGCAGTCTCATTACCATTTCTTAGAACAAAAGGTGTAAGCCTGATAGCTTGTTTGTGCTATTTACAGTGCACAGAAGACTTTGCCTGATTATGTAGGCGTTCTGTAAAATATTTTATAATTAAAAAAAAAAAAAAGCAGAAGGAGCTTCTTAATTTAACCTTACCCGTACATATTCCTTATTTCAAATTTATGTACAAAGTTCACCATAAAAAAAAACAGATTATCAGTGATACCTTCAGTATTTTCTTCCAGAACTTCTCCTGAATCTGATTTACAAACAGAGCATCAGTAATTTAAATGGTGGAAGGAAGAACAACATCTGCTTTGCTTTACAGAGCACATCACTTTCTGCAACACAAAAATCACATTGGGCCTTTCCTGCATGGAATGAAATATGAAAGAGAAAGTTCTGATCTGTATCCAACCTTTCTATACACTTCACAGGAGGTGGTCGGCATGGCAAGATATGTAACATCTGCAAAGGTAGAAAAGATAGACTGAAAGGAGCCATAGAAAAGAAGAAAATTGGGAAAATAAATATATGCCTAAAAAGTCCCCCATAAAGTGTGTGGTCATTCAAAAAGGAAGGCAAGTACAGCTCTTATCTTTCTCATCCAGCTTCATCCATAATGAATATCTCCAGGCAGGCTTGAAAAAAGGAGATGTATTCCAGTTCAACTGAAGTTCTGCTGCCAGGAGGCAGAGAACACTGATTACAGACAGGGCCAAAATAGAAACTCTGATCCTCCATGAAGATGGTCCTGCCCTTCACAGAGTTCCTGTGACAGCCCATCAGTGTGGAGCAAGCTCCATCTACCTAATGGATGCCAAAGGAAGAGGCAAGAGCACCAGCTGAGCTTTTTCCTCTGATAGTGGAAAACGGTGGGAAAGGAAAGGAAAAACTTCAGGTGGGAATCTATGTATTATGGAGAGTATTCCCAGTATTCTTTTTTTTCAGTTTCTAATATGCATTGTCAAAGAATGCTGTAGTATTAAATGTGTCATAATTGTTTTCAGGGATATAGTTAGATACTACTAGATGTATTAACCCATTTGCAGATAAATTACTCTGAAATACTATTACTATTTCTTTGAATTTATTATTTTTACCTGTAGATAATAATGTGAAGTAACCACAGTGTATTAGATGCTCTACAGATTCTTTACTGTCACAGATCAAAAAGACAATTCTTCCCAAAGATCTTGCAGCTTAATTTCCTCTTCCCAAAGAGTTTATAATGTAAGAACCATAGTGAAATACAAGTCATAATGGTAAAAAAACCCATCTCAGCCTGACAAAGGGCATAATCTAAAACCAAATATACCTCTGACCCTCAGCCACATACATAGTCTGTTTTAAAAGCAAACTAATAAATAAAACACTTCCCCCATAATACCTTTATGGCTCTACTTCATTCACATATTTGCTCAAACTTGTAAGAACTCAGAGGTTCTATGGGATAGTAAGCAGACAAGCAAAAAGCACCAGAAACAACATACACACAAAATGCAGCATCTGACAAATAAGCAGTAATGGGAAAAGATGAAGCTGGAAAAGTTATGCACAATGTCAAAACTTATTATAAATACTGCACAATGTTTACTTTTGGAACCTTCCAAGTCACTCTGATAGCTGCTCTTAAAAAGCATGTAGAGATCAAACACTGGTTTCTAACTCTTTTAAAGGGATGATCCAAAGCCTTCTGAAGTCAATGGAAAACTCCCTACTGACTTTAAAGGCTTTGGATCAGATGCTTGAAGTTGGTTTCATCTCAGCTAACTTCACTCATCAAAAACTTAGTCTGAGATAGTCATCACCATGCTCTAAATTGTAAGTGGAGACAGAAAGACACCTCCAGAGAGTCATACATTTATCACAGATATGTATTTTTTTGGATAAGGAGGAAGTTCTCTGGAAATGTCTCCTCGAACTATAAAGGGAGCCTAGAAGGCTCGTTGGATGGCTCGAATGATATGACATATATCTCATTCTAACGTCACAGAGTTGTAAAAGAGAGTGCAAGGCTATAATTCTAGAAATAAGGGTTATACTTTAAATTTGAGCTTAACTTTAACTACATTGAAATATTTTCTTGAAAATCCTGCATTATGACTTGAAAGTAGAAGCAGAGAGTGCAAACTTGAAATCATGGCAAGAAAAAGACGAGCTCTGAGACTGACAGACAAGATTTTAGGAGACACAACTTTGAAGAAAAGACATTCTCATGTTAAAAAGAATGCAGGATGATAAGATCACTGTTCACTATTGTTGGATTAATTATCAGTCTCTAATCTACATGTATTTGCATATATTCTTAAACCAACTGTTGTGTACCTCATCATAATAAAAACTTGAAATTTGGGAACAGAGCCTTTACCCTGCATCCCGAATGTCCCTATACCAGCTACATTGGTCATTGTTTGCTTGCACTGTTTATTGAACGCCACTGTATAAGGTACTCTAAAACTGCTTTTATGCAAGCTAATTTTTTTCATAGCCCATCTGAAAAACACATAGCCAGAGTTAGCTCAGGTCCAAGGCGAGTATTAGTCATTAAGTCATAAAACATTTTCTTTACTAGTGAACCTCCAGATCTATATCATTTTCTCCTTTCACTGTTCAATTCATATACATAGCTTGTGATGATATTTAACAAGCTCTTCTTAAGACCTATACAATCTCCCAAAGCCATCTTTCCAGGGCAAAAGTAAATAGAGGAGAGCACTACTTCTCTATCTCATTGCACTAAATCAGTGAATGGTGAAATAAAATTTCTGATCTCTTGCATCCACTTTGCAATGCTGTAAACAAGTCTATCAGATGCAGAACAATAAGGAAATCAGAGGTGTAGTAGATATCAGAAAAACATATCTCAGCATCCATGCTAGTATCAATATTAGTCACAGGGATTCATTTAAATATTTTAATATTGCTCATGAAGTTACAATGCTTCATTGCCTTCTTGAAAACTATCTGGTAAATAAGATGGATTATTAAACAAGATGTAGAGAAAAAAAAAAAAGCCGCCAAGGCTTGACCCACTCATTTGTAAAGTTTATAGCCTTGTATATCACAGATCGCAGGAAGTGTAAATGGTGCTCTATCAGAATTTACTGGCCTGGAAAGAAAGGGTGGGAAATAAACACCCATACTGTTAATAAAAGTGGAAGTAGGGACAACCTTTTCTGCCAGTTACCTGAACCTTTTTATAGTGGTTCAGCACAACCTTATTGTCCTATGTTGTATAATTAAATGAATTGTCAGTCAAAATTTTCTGTGGAGACCATGAGTAGATGCTGCATTTGTGTAACATCTTGCAGTGGGAAAGTAAAATCTATCTGGTCATATGAGAGTGACAGTATAGGATGCAGAAAGGTCTTTTTTTTCCCCTAAATGTAAATAGGGAGAGCCTGTATTTTCAGAAGGAAGCTAAGGAGATTTTAAATCCTGTTTATCTTGGAGTGGCTATGATGTTTTTTTCAGTGTAGGTACTTATAATACCTTTCTGCTTTTAATATAACAAAATGCAATAAACATTCTAAAAATGTGTACTCCCAAATTTTAAAATCACATTAAATGAGATCAAGGGCCTCAGTAAACCGTAGGTCCCAAGAGTAGCAGGACACTTGGGAAGGTAAAAATGTTCAGAAAAGTCTGGGAAGTGGAACACATCTGGTGCATTACAAGAAAGTTAAGCAAATAAACAAAAGCAAAACCAATAGTGCTTGTAATTTTGACTGCAATCTGTCCAGAGGTTTAATCCCAAGTGCATGAGCAGACATCATGGGTTTCTCAGTCCTAGGGAGGCATCTCACATCTCTTTCAAAATGCTAAGCTCTGTTGCCTGTGAAATCTTCTCCCTTCATCAGCAGTGGAAAAATCCTGATGATGCCTATATCATATCCCTTAGGATGCCTGAAATCTCTCCTTTAATCTTGGATCCTAAGTACTCCCAAAGTATGTCCTTCTCATTATGGGACTTCTGCTTCCTGCATAGCCCTCCTTCTTCTACTCCCATTGCAGTTTCTTTGCTTGCTGGCAAGCAACCTCAACATATGTCAGGACTTTCTGTCAGTCACACAGGAGGGGAAGTTTGAAGAGAAATCAGTGTGAAAGTACAGTTTCCTTCACAAGCAACACATGTGCAGCTGTTTCAATATAGAAAGGCTAAAAACTGTTCTATAGATGTTAAGTGGTTTAAGACATTTTATTCACTCCTATATCCTATCTAAAATAAAAATAAGAAAAAATTAATTATCACACAAAAAACTTGCGATTTGTGAAAAAAGAAAAAAATAGTTTCCTTTCCAGAAAATAGAAACTCAATAAATAAATTAAAAATAAATATTTGGCTTTTAGTAAAATAGTGTCAAAAAAAAAAACAGAAAATCAAAATTAATATTTTCTTTTTCAATCAATTTTAGTAGAAATTGCTTATAATATAAAATTTGTATTTCCTTAACAACTAAAGACCTCAATGGAGAACTCACTTTTGCTAGGTGAAATACATGGTAAAAATTTATAATCAATGTAGACAAAAAAAGAAAAAAGACAGTAGGGTAGTTAACCTCTTCTTACAGACGAAATATGGTACACAGAGGTCAAACAGGGGGGCTGGAACAGAGAAGGGGAGACTTGATCCATATTTTCTATAGGAAGTTCACTGCCTCAATAACTATCTTGCCTATCTTGCTGAAAAAGCATTAACTAAAAATCAATCCAACATTAAATGTAACTTTCCCAAGCTCACCATAGAATCATAGAATCACCAGGGTTGGAAGAGACCTTTGGAAATCATCTAGTCTAACCCCCCCATCTAGTCTAACAGACAACTAGAGCATGTGGCACAGGATTGCATCCAAGTGAATTTTGAAGGTCTCCAGAGAAGGAGACTCCATAATCTCTCTTGATAACCAGTTTCAGTACTCTGTCACCCTCACTGTCAAGATTTTTTTCCTTGAATTCCTTTGGAACTTTCGGTGCTTCATTTTGTGGCCGTTTCCTCTTGTCCTATTGCTCCTCACCACTGAAAAGAGGCTAGCCTCCTCCTCCTCCTCACTGCC
>JAVCKT010096572.1:0-12872 GCA_032273925.1 Rhynchotus rufescens | reverse complement strand
TCCTAGGATTTCGATGAAGAACAAGGAATGGCTAATGAAGACCTTAGAAGAGCATCTTTCAAAGCGACCAGGCTGTTCACTGCAGCCCACAGCTACTTATCTCTAAATAATTTAGAGAAAATACTTTTTTTTTTTTACTCCCTTTATTTCATATGATTCATGAAAGAGACTGAAGATACAGCAGAAGCAAATAGGAATTGAATTGGGAACCCCAACCAGTGCCATGCCACGTCAGGGCTGCTTTCCCGTGTCTACCACCTCCAATGCTGCCCTACATGCCCCATCTATAACAACATTCGACTCCGCAAAGGTTTGGAAATGGAGCTTCCACTGAACCCCGCAAACCCCCCACTGCAGCAGAAAATACAATGCACTCCATAAATCTGTTTAATGCTTGGGCTTGTCTACACTGGAAAAATATTTGGTGGTGCTCAAAGAGGAAAGAGGCAAGGCTTTTTGTTGTCTTTTTGCATGTTGTCTTATCAGCTAGCTGGGCTAATGCTATCACTAATTAAACCTCACTACAAACTGACATAACCCTACAGATTCTGACAGTGAAGAGATCTATCAGCAGGGAAACGTTTCAGCTGCCACTACTATTCTAATTGCTGTCAGTATTTTCCTCCAATATGCTGACAAGCATTTTTAGCCATTATCACCAGCATTAATGGCCTGATTCATTATTCTCCTGTTCCACAACTCCCATCTGTTATTCCAGGCTCATCCCCATCTATTTCATTTTCCTTGTCTTTGATATTTCGCACAGTTAATATCCACATAAGATACTGGGCTTGCTCCTACTGAAGGTGATGAGAACTTAATAGGAGAAGGTCACCTATAGTAGTGCCTATTAAGGGTAATATGCAATAGTGCATAACACTGGCCGGCCCAAGCCAATCTGAAGTACCACTTCAGCCAGGCACAGTTGAAAAAAGGGAAAAGTTCTACCTTAAACATCTTCTGCTTATTTTTCCCTATAATAATGTTAACAAAGCTGTGAGTCAGCCCACACACTGAGCTAACCTAGCATCCCATCCTGGCCAGGGGCTTACAGGGTAAAGTGGTATAAATTTCATGGCAGCAGCTTAACTACAAGCAGTTTCATTGTGAAAGCACAGTATGAATTATATGAACACTTGACAAGATTTCTTTGGATTTCTTTCATTAAACGGGAAGATTAGAAGGTGTTACAGGCTCACATTCAAACAACTAGCCTTAAGCCATCTGAGGTTTCTAAATGGCTAACATACTGTGGATCAAGACAAACACAAAGCTTGAAGGCAGGGCATTAACGAGCTAGCAGTGGCCCACCTTGTCCCCTTCCAAATACGAGACAAAACACACTATCCTAAAAATCAAGCCAACAAGCTTAAGTTTAAACATTTTAATTTGAATTCAGACTAGGATAAGCAGCTGCACACTGTAACCATGGCTCAGCAGATGCATATTGCCTTGTTAAACTGCATTCACTCAGCACGTCACGGCCCTTACTCTCCCGCTTTGTTTGAACTGCTACAGAGACAGCGTAATAAGGCAAGTACTTCATCCCCTGACTCCTCTGGTTGAAGGGTTCCTCACCACCCTTATTCCTCGATTCCTTTTCTCAGTAGGCCTCCTCCCATAATGTAACTCACTTCTTCCAGGGTGAAGGCAGACTAGAAGGCTGCAAACTTGCACTGCAAGCACGTGCACACAAGCTGCGTGGAGGAAGGGCTTCTATTCCACCTCCACAGCGTATTTGCATCACCACAAATCAAGGGCACAGATTCCCTCGATCACAATATTTTGCTGTCTTTTTGACTTTTCCACAATTTTTATGCTATTAGCTTCTCTAACTAGGAGTTGAACCCAAGTCAAAAATTATAGTTATTATAGTTACTCAGATACTTATCAAAAGTCAATTTGTCCATTGCCTTCTCCTTACGCCAGTTCCAATAATGACATGAGACAACTTTATCCCTCAAGACATTAGAAATTCCTTATTTCTTATACCCTTATTACTCCCTGAAAACACTTATAAATAAGAAAACACTTATTACTCCCTGACAATACCCTATTCAAAATTAAGCAGGAAGTTTTATTGCCCACAAAGAGCCTCAATTGTGCCCTTAAGTGGACAGCATTTCAAATAACAGGTCCTTACAAGATGCTGTAAGTGAATGTCTGCTTCCATTGCAAAGAGTGTGACTATGTCAAGCATTTATACATTTGTTATACATTTGTTTTTCTACTGTGTGATTTCTTGTTCCTCATCTAGTAAAAAAACTATATTGCTTCATCTTCAAATAGATGCCCTGTAGTAAAAAACAAACAACCCACAGCAACAATTATGTTACTAATGCCCTTACTTAATGCCCTTAGTAATGCCCTAGTAATGCCCTTACTAAGGACTAAGTACCATGATAAGAATACAACAAATCATATGGCTTAGTTTTAAAGGCTAAACATGCCTAAAAAGTCACAAAATTTATTAAGCATTTACAGTTTTCAAAATTAAGTGGAACAAATTCCATTTTGCAGCTAGAGGGGCCTTTTTCCATACACTAATGATATCCTAATTGTTCAAATTAGGACTGACCTGCAAAAAGTGTTTACCAGCTCCCACTCTTTCTATTATTTATGATGCCAGTGCTCAGACAATCTCTGCAGTTGCAGGGAAGAAATACATCAACAGCAATGACTGCTACATTCAGCTCCACAAAAGAGAAAAGCAACAACCTATAGCTTTTTCACTACATATTACTGCTGCACATGAGGTTAAATTCAGCTGGAGTTTTCAAGAACTCTCTTTGCAGAGAAGCACAGAAAAAAGATGGATTTTTCATCTGATTTACTACAACTAAGTATTTCGACACTGCAGAATGAAAAGCAGTTTCCTGCCGTAGCATCAACTGCTTGTATTTAGATTCATCTCAAGTTTTCAGTGCCAGGATCCATCGGAGACAACTGCTCATCAGATAAGTCATTCTTGCAAGCCACTGCAAGCCAGCCACGCTCAGCACCCCCACTTGCCGCGTCTCCATCATGCTCTAGAGCTCCAGTGCTCTATCCCAGAGAAGGTGTGTGTGGAACATTGCTGGGCAGAAGCCCTCTTGCCTTGAAAGCAAGATGTACAATATGTAAATATTTTAAAGATGCATCATTTGACATAAGCCATCTTTGGCTTCCCAGAGCTCATAGTTTGGGTCAGTGCAAGCCCCCTTTGCCAAATTTCTTTCAAGAACACTGCACCTGCTTTTGTTTATGTGACCCCAGGTGTGCAAGGCAGGTGTGATCACAAGAAAAGGAAGAAACGTAAAAGTAAAGCAAGCAGCTTTCACACAACTCTGTTCATTTCATATAACTAGCATAGGAGAGCTAACAATGCTTGCAAAAGAACTAGAAAATGTATTTGGCAAAGCATTTAATGTGATTTTATACATTTTCAAAAGACATTCAAAATCAAAACAAAGGGGAAAAGAATGAGCAACCCAAGCAATCCAGGACTGCTAGCTCCCAAGCAAAAACCAAGTTCTACTGCATTCACTGCTTAAAGTATAAGCTGTTATCAGCATTTTCAGGAACAAGTCTTTCCTTACCAGAAAGGACTGAATGCTAAAATTGATAGAAAAGTTTAGAAAGCTTTTACAATGCCTCACAAAAATGCCCAGACATTTACTATGCACTTCAATTTCAGATGCACTGTAGAGAGATTTTTCTTTTCCTCTCCATCTTAAAAAGTCAATTTTATTTTCTCTTCTAATCAATTCTGTGCCTCTTGTACGAAATCACCTAAAGATAGCAGCTTGATTGAGGGGAGCACAGACTTTGGATAAGATGCGATTCTCTAAATGGGAGCGATATTCAGACCTTATAAAGAGAAACCCGGAAACATCCTGCGATTAACTTTGTCATTATGGAAAATATTTTTAGGAAGGAAATGAGATGGGACCAAAACATACCTTCAGTGACATCCAACAGAACATTTTACAAGCAAATAGACAAGTCAGAATTAATCAAGTTATGTCCACAAGAAATATACATTCTTAAAGTTTAATTCTTAAAAATGTGACTAAAAATTCTAAAAATATTTGTTTTTAAACTGAAATCTGCTCTAAGCTACCAAGGCTGGAGTATGTGTTAATATGTTGCCATATAATAACTCCTAATAAATAAGTTTTTGAAGTGCCTGTTTTAGGCATAAAGTTAGAATTTCTTGCTAGTTGGCCACGAGCAGCTCAGCTATTTCATTTCTGCACTGCCGCTGCCCACGGCTCCTAAGCTGGTAGCAGCCCAAGTGAAGAGTTAGCCAGGCTCAAGCTCGTGTCCTTCCCCAGATTATTTGCCATTCAGTGGCATTACTTGGCTTTAAAGTAATAAAAGCAAGGCTGCTATCATTTAACTACAAATAGGAGTGCATTATCCTTTGAGTAACACTGAATAGCTGAGCTGTAAATGGCCAGACAAATGAACTGGCTTTGAAGAAACACATTACTTCCTTCTCCATAACTATTCCATTCTGCAACGCCTTCTAGAAAGTGTTAAAATGAGCTGTAGGCAAAATGAGGGGGAAAACAAATCAAGTCTTACCTAGGTGCAAGAAGCTTTACAGCATATTAAGTGCAATATTTCATTGCTCCAGCCTGGTCATCTCAATATTGAAGGGGCAGGTATTGGTATACTGCAGCCAAATGGTTCGCAGCACGAGCAGCAAAGCAGCCACACTACATGGCAAATTTTAAAGTTCAATTAGAGAGCTAAGACCTTTTCATCATCTGCCACCCTTGCTTAAAATCCCATTGTAGCAGCTGTTGCTGTAGGAAACAGGGAAAAGATGAAACATTTTTATCTGCAGCAGAAAGAAGTAATCTGCAAGTAATCCAATTAGGTGCTTACATCGGATATGCATCAAATTACCCTTCCCTTGAAAACACAGAACAAACATTTGCTGGCTCTTGGTATGTTTTATCATATGGCCACAACGGAAGCACTGAAAGTTCCACAGGAACTTAAGGAAAAATTTCTTGATAGTGAGGGTGGCAGAGCCCTGGCACAGGCTGCCCAGAGAGGCTGCGGAGTCTCTTTCTCTGGAAGTCTTCCAAACCTGCCTGGATGCAGCCCCGTGTTCTGGGTGTCCCTGCATGAGCAGGGGGGTTGGACTAGATGATCTCTTGAGGTCCCTTCTAACCTTAAGAATTCTGTGACTCTATGATATGGGAGCAAATACAAGATACCACATAGGCAAGTTACAATGCAAAGTTACAGAAAAGATAAAACCAGATGTGAGCACCTTCTAAAGGGGAAGTACAGGCTATGCAACGGAGGCCACCAATTTGACATCAACATTAAACTATAAGAATAGTTCACACTAAAAACATAATACTACATAAAAGTCAAGCTTTTTCTTTCTTCAAAGTAAATGGTAGAGGCCTTTTTCTTCTGCAAGTGAATACAACTATTACTACTGACACTTGCACATGTTTAAGTCAGTGAGACAGGAAAGAGCTTTTCAATTTTGTCCCCTTTCACTTATAATAAAGCGCACCAAGTTCCCACACAAAGTAAAGTTAAATATAGTCAAATATTTAAAAGCCACAGCAGCTTGAACACTTTCCTTTGCATTCAACTGTTTTAGGAGAGTTAGAGGACACTACTAGATTCTTTTGTGGTTCTGGGCAAGCTGCGATTGGTGACAGTGAGGATGGCAGAGCCCTGGCACAGGCTGCTCAGGGAGGCTGTGGAGTCTCCTTCTCTGGAGATCTTCCAAACCTGTCTGGATGCCGCCCTGTGCCCCGTGCTCTGGGTGTCCCTGCTGGAGCAGGGGGCTGGACTAGATGATCTCTAGAGGTCCCTTCCAACCTTAACTCTTCAGCGTGATTCTTTGTGAAAACACGTATATCCCTAGTGCTAATGAGGTTATTATTTAATAACATTAAAAGCTATTTATTTGGGACTGTGTGTTAGATAATGGATCAAATCACTCTTCACAGTAATTCAATTACAACATAACTCCCTGAGCCTCCTAAAAATAAGGAGCACAGCACAGGTGATGTAACTTCAGGTAAGCAAGTTATATCCCATCCAATAGTGACGTGAATGTGAACCTTACAGGTAGCAATGCTATGTACAGGTGTCAAGAAGTGACAAGCAGCACTGTAAATCTTGTTTAGATATACCTGCAGAAAACAAATTCAGCATTTGTCTTTTACATACTCATGCAAAGCACAAGCAACAAAATCCCAGGCAAATGTCGCCTGCTACGCACAGACTGCACAGCTATTCTGCAACACGAGCAGATTTAAGCATTTTCATCGAGAACACAGCACGATTTCCCCACTTTTGTGAGGGGACAGAAATATAAGATTTTGAATTAGCCCATTGTTATAGTCTCTTTTCACACATGGCTAACTCCATGAAGTTATATATGTTACTGTAACATATAAGAGTGAAGACCAATAAATACAAGAACTGGATGTCAGAGGGCTAGATCAAGCCACTCTATAATTTATTCTCTCAGATAAGCAGCAGCTCAATTAGTTGCCTGATTAAGCACCCAAATACCCTGCCTGGCCCTTTAAATAACTCCTGGCATGCAGGAAGGAAAGCTGGGCAAGTTTTCCTCATTTCAAGCCATGTGCAAGGCACAAAACACCTGCAGGAAGGAATTTTGTATATTAAAGCACTTCCTCGAGCAACATATTTACAAAGAGTAGAAGTTCCACTACTTGGACAGCTTCTGTATTTAACTGCAGGTAGTTTGCAAGTATATTCCTCTACAAGAGACCTACTTTGTATACCTGCAGTCCTACATTCTTTTTTCTTGATTTTTTTTTTTAGAAGCAATTGCTGGAACAGAGAACAGGAATCACTGCCAAATAATCATTATGTCAACATATTTCAAAAAGCTTTTTTTTTCCCCTTCTCTTCTTTGTAAGAACAAACAATACTTTTTGGTTACCCTAGTCTTTGCAGGTAGTGACACCATCATTCAGTTATGCTTATTTCTGGCTCTCTCATCCCCAACCTTATATCAATACCCTGTAATCTACACCTGGCTCCCCCCGCTGCCAGCTTCTGCTCACTCCTTAGTCTCAACATTGCCAAGTCCCAACTGAATTCCAGCCACCACAGCAGAGGAAAAGTCCTCTATTTCAAAGCAGCCCTAGAACTCCTGCCTCAAGAGGCCCCTTCCCTGGGCATCATTCCAGAGCCTCCCCTACAGAGTTTTTGAGGACTAGATGGCACCTACCTATAGTTCATATCTAAAAAGTACTTCAAATTGCCATCTTGTAAGAGTGGCACTACTCATCCACCAAAACACCTCATCTTCTTTCAAATCTCCATAGTATTTCACACCCACCCAGATTGCTGAGGAGCTCTTTCTGGGGCCCTATTTCTACTCATAAACACCCGAGACAGTGGATATTCCAGCACAAAATAAATCTCCAACATAATACTGTGCCCTGTATATTCAACGTACTTTATGCCAAGTTCTGGAAGGTTGAAGCGAACAGTACAAGTGACAGAAATACAAGAGTGTCAGTCCCTAAGAAATGCTTGCTTTCCAGTAGTAAATGCAGTTACACTGCTTCCCCAAGCAGCTCTATGCAAAGGCACAACACTGATAAGAAATGCATTTATATACAGAGGGTGCCACATGCTCTAGGTGTCCTGCTGGAACAGGGGGCTGAACTAGATGACCTCTAAAGGCCTCTTCCAGCCTCAGCCATTCTGTGATTCTGTGAGAAGGGGAAGGAGGAGAAGGATATAATCATGTAACCAGAGTAAGCTTTGAGATCAGAAAAGCTACTCTTTCTATAAAGGACACTACTGAGACCAGAAGACTGCAAGTTTCTGCTCTAAACTCTTGCACTGACAGTCAAGCTCCAGCACTCATAGCAATACGGCACCACAGTCTTTCCTGTTCTCTCAATGTCCTCTACCCCACTCCAGGACCCAGAGGAGCCAACGGTTTCTTTGAGGTTTCTTCCAGATAGTTAAGTCTTCACCTGCTCTCCCATGGGGTTGGCATTGCCCTTCTGCCCTTATAAAAACCCACATGCATCAGGCCTGGGAGCTCCGTGCTGTTGGTGAGAACATAACCAGAATTTCAGGAATTTGCATAGTTCTTAGTCTCACTAAGACCAATTTCGTGTCATCTTTAGGTCTACCCAAGTTGCTGCTGCAGCTGATGTGTCCCCAGCTGTGTATGCCAGAGCTACTGCAAAGCAAAGGAGAATACCTTTCTGCATTACCATGCAGGCAGCTGATAAGATAGCTTAATCTTTTCAGTACTTGCTTCGTAATATGTGAAACTACACCACAGGCAAGAGGAAAATCCCCAGGAAGAGAAGCATAATGACTATGTGATGTGTCACCATAGCATGCGACAATTCAACAATGAAGATCAAAGTGCACAAAATAACTCAAACAGAAGTTAATATAAATGTACAGATTTCACACCAGATTATCAAATCTGTAGGCAGTATCGGACAGGCCCCTCAGCTTGAGAGACAATGAGCTACTCTGGTTATCATTCCTCACTCTCCACAAAGCATGTGGTGCTAATACATCAACCTGAAGCTGCTGATTTTGAGATGTTTAGCATAAGCAACAGTTTACTCAGACAACAGCTGAAGGTGACAAGTGAGGACTGAACTCCTGATTCCCAAGGAAATCAAATTTGGATCAGTACAAACAGATTTCAACAGTTAAAACCAAACTACTTATCTGACAGTCTCTGCTCCAACATTTGCTCTCCTGGGAAGCAAGGATTACGAAGGACATCTGTCACGTAGTTAGTGATCTTCATAACTGATTCTACATGGCAATTTCTCATTTGCGTTCAGAGGTGTCCATCCTCCAACACACCATAACAGTCAATTTAACAGGAACTAACCAGATGCATTTCAGAACACGTCAGCATTACAAATTGTGGATTTCAGAGGGACAGTTAAGTCCTTAGCTACCTGTTATTAGGTACAAAATAATTCCCAGGTCCAAACCCCACGAAGTCAGGAAACTCTTCCCCATTCACCATAATCAGAGGAAACAATTGCTGAAAAAGCTCATTCTTTCACTGACATGACCCAGCAAACAGCCAAAACAGCACAACAGAAGTGAGTGATTCTGCAAAATCATCTATTGCTTTGTTGCTTTGTCCTTAAGCAAAAATTGTAAAGGTTTATTTGATCGTGGCTAATTCAGTGCTTCCACAAGGGCCACTGTGCAGAGCTACAAGGTGAGAGAATTCCCACTTTGTGATTACAACCGCAGGATGCTCCCTGGCACCTAATGCTGCTTGCCAGGGGTATTTACGGCTCCTGTTTCTTGTGTTTGGCAGGAATGGTACTTTTCTCGATGCATTCTCATCAATTTTGCAACTGATGACAACACTCCCATGCTCTCAGACACTTGGGTGCCTTTGCCAGTTGCTTCGCTCCTGTGTGTAGCCTTCTCCAAGTTTCACAGCAGCTGTGGCAGCTCCTGAACTAGGGGGCTTTGAGAAAGGTCAGGAGGGGCTGCTCCATGTTGCAATCCATCAGGAAGCTGTGGTTCCATCAGGGAGCTGGCTGGGAACAGCCAACTGCGCCCTAGCCACAGAGAGCAGTAGACAAGTAAATGATATTTCATTTATGAGGATATATGAGGAGATATCATTTCCTTAGAAATGATATTTCCTTAGAAATAAAGATTTGAATTAGCATTTCACAATGCAGGAAAAGGATGCAATGATCTCACAAATTATCTTTCATAGTGTTGGGCTATGTCATAAAAAAATAAAAACAAAAGAGAGTGAGGGCTCTCTTATAATAATTTTCACTTATGTGAAATTCCCTTGCCAGTAAGCTCAATTCTATTGCAAAACTTGCTGTGTAAATTGAACAGCCAGGATACCCTTTACACACAGAGATTTTGATAATAAAATAATAATACAAGAAATACTCGAAAAATGAACATTATGAATTTAAGCCATTTATCAAGATAAAAGCATATACAAGTTCACTGCTTTGCTGAACTTCTATACAACGATCAAATTACATTTATAACATGCCCAACTATTTGGAATAAAGTATTCCAAAAATGTAATAGCTCTTCTTACAGCACCACGTAAGTTTAAAAGAAAAAAAAAAAAAAAAAAACAAAAAGACACGTCGAGAAATTAACTCATTTAAACACTGACTGCTTGATCCACCATGAACCCCAAAATGCATTGCAAGGACAGAGATTCCTGAAAAGTGCAAAGTTACCATAACTTCCAGCAGCTCGGAGAAGAATCTTAAGTATTTAAACATCCAAGGGGCAAGATAAGCAGCCCTGCCTTGCTCATCTGAATGCTACATCGGAAAGTAGGCAAGTGGGTTAGCGGGAAATGGTGTCGCTACAAAATAATCCCAGTAAGATGACTGCAGAAAAATAAATGCCTTAATCTCTTTTGTATCAGGACAGATGTATGCAGATTCACCCAGCAGACTCAGGGCAGAGATAACTCGTGTCTGTGGAGTGCAGGGCAGATTAGATGACCTACAGGTTTCTTCTGGCATAACATCGTCCTCCCATTCTCTGCCCCAAAGCTGACTGTAAGGACCGCTATGTACACAGAATTGCCCGTAAACATAGTAACCCTTTCTGCTAACAATTCCCTTTTCCTTCTCATCTCGCTGAGGATCTAAATTGACAAAAAACAGAAAATGATAGCAAGTCTGAGAAGCTCCGGTACAATCTCTTACTCTTTCTTACTGTTAAAACCAAGACCATTCTTATAAACCTAGAAAAGGAATGGATTTCAATCGTTGTATCAAAAGGGATAAAGGAAAAAAAACACAA
The DNA here is from genome assembly GCA_032273925.1 of Rhynchotus rufescens. Taxonomy (NCBI): domain Eukaryota; kingdom Metazoa; phylum Chordata; class Aves; order Tinamiformes; family Tinamidae; genus Rhynchotus; species Rhynchotus rufescens. Next base: position 2,066 of record JAVCKT010096572.1, on the reverse strand, counting down.
ACAAAAACCATACATACAAACACAGCCACGCACAAGCAGCTACATCAGACACAGCAGCTTATTTTGTCAACCTCATTTTTAGGAGATCAGACTTAGCTACTCAGCTTTAATACTCTTGTTTCTGAGTTAACCATCTGTTCCATAATATTTAGACCCAGTGCAGTAAGATGTCATTCTCACCATGCTTGGGATAAAATGCTTCAATATGAAATCAATACAGAAAAGGCAAAATAGGACCCATTAATATAATACTCAGCCTTCCCAACAAGGAAGTGAATTGCATCTACTTTTTTGCACCTTGTCTGTAGTTAGCTTTTATCCAATTAGCAAGGGGAACACAGGCTAATATACTCTCTATATATTTTAATCAATTAACACAAGGAAGAACGAGCATTTCAGAATTTATGAAGCATAGGGAGATATATCCATCTAAAGGTTTTAGAACAAAAGAGGTTCCAAATAGAACATCTCGAGGTGAAACTTAGGAGATCTTAATCTAGGTCCTTGCAAGCAGACAGCCAGAAATAACGCACGCTCTTCCACTTGTGTATGGTAGTTGCCACTGCAAAGGGAGTGGTGAAAACACAGCTACAAAGCACTCAACACACAACATGGTAGCTCTGTTTTAAGTGCAGTTGATGCAAAAATACTGAAGCTTCTCCTTCCTGTTTACAAAGATAAACCAACACACAAAAGACACATAACGCTACAAAAGATAACAGGATTTACAGGTGTTGCTTGACTAATGAACTTCTAACCTTTTAATGGGGTACTATGTTCATTTTATTACAGGGTCCATCAATAAGCAATTTAACAGCCTGCTAATGCAAATGACTACAAGATGGCCAATAGAAAACTTACCTTGCTTAGCATCCCCTGATCTCTAATTCCTTTTCTCTACCTACAAACGTTTTCCACACCTGTACAGTTCATGCACACGCCCTCCAATATCCTGAGCATTACAGTCCGCTACTCATTTGTAAATTCCCCAGACTTTGGATATCCTACTGCCTGTCCTATTTCCATGACACAGACAGTAATAAGGGTTTACTGCTCCCACGCACTCGACTCCCTGACCTCCAAGGCCTCCCTGCAAATGCTCATGTAGCTCCCTCCCAGCTGTGCGGAGACACCTGCACAGTACTGCAAGACAGCCCGAGACTAAGACACACCAGTAGCTTCAACTCTAAAGGGAAAAGGAACAACTACACATCCCTGTAGGCACAGGAGGCAGAGTCCACTCCAGTTAGCTCCTCTGTCCTGCTCTTCTGCACAGACACTTCGAAACTCTGCCAATAAACAGATTACAAGCAATTCTGGTGTTCTTTCAGTCCTGCACACAACCTGGAGTCACTGCACACCTGCTTTCCACAGTATTTAGCTCCATAGCTAACATTTGTTTTTTTAAAAAATATTTATTTTCAAAGATATTTAGCAGTTACTCAGTACTAGCAGAGAACACCTTGAGGTTCTATTAGGTTCTATTCTTTAGGCCCCAGCTTATTTTCAGTGAAGTAAACCAAGGAGAAAAACAATGTTATCTTCCAATATAAGTTAGCAGCCAGTGAATCAAAGTCATCTTTGTTACCAAAGTTACTTTTCTGAATCAAAGCTATCCACAGGATTGTGTAACATTAATGCATGACTAAACAGTTGGCAGAAGATGCCAGAATACACTTCCATCTTAAGACTTCCCTATAAACTTCCCATGACTCATGATGCAAGCTCTATTAGGTAAGCTTAATTTTCTCTTTCTTTTCTCAAGACCTAGATTTTCAGAAGGCAAGTATATACATAAGTAATTAAATTCATGCTGTGATGCTCCAGGTGCCAAACTCTAAAAATTGGTTCTGTAGGTGCTGAGTATTTCTGAACAGGAGGCGATTTATTGAGTCGCCCTTGGGTTCTCAGGCTTAAAGCATTTGCTCCATGCCTTTATTCCATACACTATCTTCTCACAAAATTACTTCATGTACAAGATAACCCAGTAGAAAGGTAAAGGATTAAACATTCCCCCTCGGCCATCTTTTTTTGTTTGCTTTTTTTTTTTTTTTTTTTTTTCCTCC
>JAVCKT010096571.1:0-12873 GCA_032273925.1 Rhynchotus rufescens | reverse complement strand
GAGAGGTTGTGGAGTCTCCTTCTTTGGAGATCTTTAAAACCCACTTGGACGCAGCCCTGTGCCACGTGCTCTAGGTGGCCCTGCGTGAGCAGGGGGGTTGGACTAGATGACCTCTGAGGTCCCTTCCAACCTTAAGCATTCTGTGATTCTGTGGAGGCCGAGGCTAGAAGGAGATCTAGGGCGAGAGACACAGACTGCAAAACTGCAAGTTGAGCATCTGTCCAGCTGGGATAGCTGCTGCCTTTCCTGCATTTCACATGTCCATCCATTGGCCTGGCCCTGACACCAAACGAGACAGCGCCAGGCCAATGGCCTTCTTTTCCTAATTTCTTTAGCAGTCTGCACAGGCTTAAATACTTACACACACATATATGTATATAAATATGAATTAGTCACTTGAGGGCCTTTCAACTCCAAATTTTACATTAGATGCATGTAATTTTTGCTTTCATTTGTTCATTAGAACTGTGTGCATTAAAGTCAACTGTAATGCATGTGCTGTATGCAAATTTCTGTACAGAGCAATGCTAATGAACTGCCATATCACCAGTTGTTCTAATGCTTCATTTTTTATAAGTATTTATTATTTTAAGCCAAATTAGATATTACTGTAGTTTTCACATAATCACATGCTGGAGTATAGAGTAACTTTCTGCCTCTGTTTCTGTTGCAAGGCTACAGAGCTCATGTTTCTGGAGAAGAATGTTTGAATCCAGTGACTTTACTGCATTACATCATATAAGTGGAGCTAAAACAAGTTGGACTTGATGTTACTGTTAATTACTGAATACAAACTTGGCTGTAGAAAGCAAAACTAAATGCATGCGCTCATATCAGCATAACCACAGCAAACAACATTAGTAAGATCATTATTTCTAATAATTCTTGGGGACCTTAGGGCGTGTAAAAGAATCATGCACATGTGTGTGTTAATGCACACGTGCTTACAAACACATCCACATGGACATACGTGTTCTCTGCACCACTCCCAGAACCAGATAGCACCTGGCATGTCAGCAAGGGACAGAGGCTGCTAAGAAAGAGACTTTCCAGGGGGCTTTTTTGCTTTTAACATCTGAAGCTTTGTTTTCTTCCAATGCTCAATGGTGTAGAAAGAACACTCATATATATATATATACACACATATTATATATATATACTTTTTTTTTTTTTGTAGCTACTGAATCAATGTTCATTATATTACCCCAGCCATTTCTGTGACAAACAAAGCACATAGAGGTAGAGGATAATCAGCTTTTTATATACTCATCCTAATATTATATTCATTTGTCCATGTTGGCACTTCTTTGTGCTAATATATGCCAAACAGTCAGGGTTATTTGTTTGTTCCAACAGCAACACTGCAAGGCTTTGCAACACTTCAGTCACTTCAGAATGTTCCCAGTTCATTTTGGGTCTTTATGGACCCTGTTTGATGTCTTTCTCAGTGGTTCTTTTCCATATTGCATGCAGCCCACATATCTGATATAGCCCAAATATAGCCCAAAATGATAAGTTGCTCCTCTCTTTAAATGGAAAATAACCATTTTACACAACTATTTTACCCGCAATTCTGTTCCATATAGCAATAAAAAATTGAGTCATTCTTTTTTAATATTCAGTTCCTCAGGGACCAATTTTCAAACCAGCACATGGTATTTATTTACTTATTTATACTGGAAAGATGTTCAAAACCTGTCTAGATGCAACCCTGTGCCACATGCTCTAGGTGTCCCTGCTTGAGCAGGGGAGTTTGGACTTCCAACCTTATCCATTCTGTGATTCTGTGTGATTGCTTCAGTTACAATAGCCTGATTTGGAAAAAGAGCCAATAAGCAGAATAAATTAGCCAGCATGTTAAAAGCTAAGAATATGTACTTAAAAAGATATAAATTTATCATGAGGCAATTCCAAAAACTCGTTTAAAATGATCAATTAGAATTCTTTCTAAGAATGAGATCAACACCTTATTCTTAAATCCCACTAAGGCTTGGGAATTAAACACACTTTCAGTCTTTCCAGAACTGGGGTTAATAAGAAAAAATTTAGAGATGTGTAGACAGTAAGGAAAGTTAGTTTTGTAGTTCATACTACCCACAGTCACATGGTTTAGGTGCTGATGGTACTCAACGGAATACTGAACACTGATTTGGTTAAGAGAGAGAAAATTATGAGGAAAATCTGAACATTTGTGCTACATCTGGTTACATTATTTGAATTTTAGGTCTATCTTTTCAACAACAACAAAAATAAATTACCATATGCTTAAACACCTTAATGAGTTGGATTTTTTTCTCTTCTCTACCCATTCTTCTTTTCTATCCATTACCTGAAACGTGACAGGGGCAGTATTTCTGGAATACAAAGCATAGATTTTTCAGGAAACTAATAATATCGATCCTCAAGCCATTTAATATGTTTTTGAATTTCTCATTTAAATTAGATATTTCTTAGGTTTCAAATTAGCATCTTGCTATATCTATGTATATGCACACTAATGGTCAGATGCTTTCTTAGATTATCTTTCAAATAGATTAAAATAAAGAAAGGGACTGTAGAGATGCATATCTAAATCACTTGCTTTTGTGATTGCTTTGAATTATAATTTATATACATATATGTGTGTATGTAGACACATTTACACACCTTTTTGTCATTGGATCTTTTGGGAATAGCTTTTTCACTTAACAAAATCTCAACTGACTTGAGAAATTCTTTCTCTTATTTATTTTAATGTGTTTCATTTCATGTGTCCAAATGTTTTTGTTTTACCCGACTTTGTGGTCAGTTCCAAAATGCACAAGCTCTAACCCTTCCTCTTCCCACCTCCAGCAGAATGAGCAGTCATATTTTATTTCTTACATTCTCCCGAGGGACCTACTTCTGCCAGACTTGTGTTTGTTTTGTTCGCCTGCCAAACTCCAGCAAATGTCTTGAATTTTAAGGATGATGGGCCGTCTCCACATGAATTCAGATGGTTCCTCATTTTTTTAAGGTTTAACTTTTAGGTTTACTCACTTTGTAAGCCATAGCTGAGGATCGTTTTATTTGGTCTATGCTTCTAGAGGGGTAAATATTGAAATTCATTTTAAAGCAATTGGGGATTCTAAGCACGGTGTGGCTAGATCTTTGCTCATTTACAAAACAAATATTGGGTTTTCAGGAATTAGTTGCTTAAACATGATATTTACAGCTAATAGCACTGTGTTTGCTTGACCCCTTTAGGGCAAAACTTAAGTTTACTCACAGGCTTCTATGATCAGAGTTATCTGAATACCTGCCATGTAAATTCAGTTTCAGTAGTTCACTGCTGACATTATAATGAAACTCTTCTGAGATCTGGTTTTGTATTTTAGTGCTCTGCTTCCCGAAAAATAAGCTGAATTATATGGAAGGATGAAATGATTTTCCCCTCTCCACCATGCACTTTTTATCAATTCTATTCTACCAGCAGATACTGAGATGATTGATCAGGCTGTCATCTGAAAAAAAAAACAATGGATATATGCATAATTACAATATTATTGTGGCCTACGCCAAAATAAACACTTATGAAAAAAACTAATTTAATGTTATCTATCTATTTACTTATTTATTTATTTGGAATTAAGGACACAAAACTTAACATTTCATGGTATTAGCTACTGGACCATGATATTGGCTTGAATCTGGGGAGTAAAAGGATTTTGCTGGTTGTATTGTATTGTAATTGTCTGCACATCAGTTCCACTTTCTTCGAAAGCTGCATTGATGTAAATAGTAAGATACTGTGGTCAGTGCAAATGGATTTGAGACAGTCTTGTGTCTGTGTGGACAGACACAAGAGCCTCAATGGAGGATAACCTCCTGAACAACCATAGCATGAATGATTAAAATTTAAAATGGAGAATTCTGTTTAAACATGAGACAAGTTTGAAGTGATATAGAAATGGTAATTATAAGATAATGTACATAAAAATAATGATTATTTTGGACATTGTGAAAGCCCAGTTTCAGATTTAACTTAGGGAATGAGGAATGTGAGAGAGGCAGGAGAAAGCAGAAGAGATGGAAGGGTGGACAGGTTTGGGTATGGGAAGCTGCAGAAGGCATGGGTCAACCCAGAAATTTGAAAAGGAAATAAAAAAGAAAAAAGAAGGAAAAATGATGGGAAAAAAAACAATTAGTGTGTGTTTTTTAGTAGCAGCAAGGGCAGGAACAGAGGGAAGATGCTGGTTGTGACTGAAGTGGTAGATCAAGAGCATGAGCTGAGCTGTGCATGAAGGGGTGAGGTTCATATGGCGAAAAGTTTGCCAGCAGGGCTGAAACAGAATGAGAGCAGCCAACACAAAGATTTACAGAGTAGCTGGTGTTTTTTTCCACAGTCTTGAACACCTTCCTATGTGGAACTTGTATAGAAATCAAGGTGGCCTTTCCTGTCCTGGTCCAAGTCAGTGACATTGGCTTGAAAAGGAGCAGCCCAGTTTATAGGCCTTTTACTGCCTGGTGTGTCTTGAACATGTGCCAGTGTTGAGGAGGTCAGTGGAGAGAGGTTTTTCCACCTGATGTGGATGTGGATGTGGGTGCCGACCTGCAGCTCCCTATGACAGCAGTGGTAGCGCAGCCAGGGAGCCTCAGGTCGGTCAGTCAGTTAGCAGCCCATCCTTGCGCACACCAGAACACTTTGAGGGATGAGTGTGTGGAAAACGGCTTCCTACATCCCTCCTGTCACCAGGTCATGCCCTTACGACCAGACAGGTTCAGAAAAAAAAAATGAAAAAAGAAAAAAACACATTTAGAGAATGTGAAGACCACTATTATTAGTGTTTTTCTTCTTTAAAACTACTGCTGAGTAGTGGTTGTGGGCAGCCAACCGCATCAGAAGCAAACTGATACACAGAGTATGGTGTGATTTATGGCAGAGGTGTCCTCGTACCTATAGCAGAGGGAGTCTAGAAAGGACCAAGGGGAGGTGTCACGTCCAGTGCTGAACCCACCTTGCAACTAATGTACTCCACATTCCATAATTAGAGAATGTCAAGAGAGTTTCTTTCCATAGCACTCCCATTCTCCTAGATTTTGCCCATTTTCTCAATAGTAAGTTCAAGGAGGACAAGCAATAAGGGAAACAAGTCTATCAAAGACATGACTTTTAAGTTTACTTGTGGTGCACTTCAAAGAATAGAAGAGCTGCCCTCTCTTTCCTTTCTTCAAATATAAAGAACAATTTAAGGATATGAAGGGGCTACAGAGTAATAAAATAAAGTTGGGTGGTTATCCTTGAAAGAGTCTATTAGATTCCTTTCCCTCTCAACAAAGCCTAGGTATCTTGATTTAAAATGTTTTGGCAATGTATCCTATTTAGTGTGTTGAAAAGTAGTTTATTTTCAAACAAAACTCCTTGATAGATCATTTAAGCTCACTATCTTATTTCTTTTTAACAATTTTTATACTTTATTAATCGTTGTCCCAAATCTTATATTCTGGAGACTTTAATTTTGGACCGCAAGAGGCAATATTGCCTACAAATACATAGCAATGGGAAGAAACTGCTTTGCGGAAATGACTTCCTAGATGGTGAGCTTGCTTTGAATATTTACACAATGGGAAAAGCCAAAAAGTTTTGTCTAGCTTTTCTGCCTTCCTTTTATAAAATCGCACTGCAGAAGGAATAGGAGCAATATATTATTATCAATATACTAGGAGATGATTTCAGTTGGAGGGAGGAAAATGTAGATGACAGATACAAAGAGATGTGAGGGAGGGGAAAAAGAAATCATACGTTAACTTGTCTTGCTTGGGAGATGCTGCAAGGTCAGTCAGGAGTGGATGCAACACAGAGTAATCAGGCTTGAAGCTGCAAAATATGTCTTCACTGAAACTCTCTGAGAGGTAGATGATTGGGATCTTGGAGGGCTTTTCCCATTCTCCATTACAAAAACGAATTTAAAAGAATCAATGCATCAGATACAGCCTTGACTCTGCTGTGTTCTTCTGGGCCCTGCTGTGCTCTGGTTATCCATGGCCGTGTTTGCCTGCTTCCAATGAGCTGTTTGGAAAAAAGAACCTAGGAGTAACGTTAGACTCAAAGATCGATGGAGCCCATCTCTTCCTGAGGTGTGGCACGGTGATTAAAGCCTGTGCATTCAGAGCACTCCTCTAATGGAAGATAATGGTAAAATTAGCTTGAAGGCGACTCTTAAGCACAGCTAGGATTTCTGTGAACTACTGCAAGAGCTGAAATAAGTAGTGTGCAATTTTATTTGGCTGCATGCTGCACAACAGAGGTACTACAAATGCTGTTATTTAGCAAGTACGCTAGGTACAAAGAAAGATGATAATGTTACTTTTAAGTGTGTTTGCTGAGCTAGATGGTACTCCTTAGTGACTGGGATTTGTACATGCCCTCTTGCAGGCTGCTAAATATTCTTGCAGATCTTTTGATCTAGAAGGAAATTTATTCTAGCAATGCAAAAAGCGAAAAGGTATACCTTAGAGGTCATTTCTTGTTGCTTTTATTCCTTCTAAGATAGAAGTTTCCATGATGACAAGATTAAGAGAAGACTTTGCCACAGAATAAATTTTGGCCCATCAGCAGATAGAGCATTTGCTGAAGAAAAAATGTATCTGTGATCTCCAAGAAATGTAAAATAAAATAAATCCTAATTTCAAGATTTATGAGCAGATTGCACTGTATTCACATGGAAAGATTTTCAGGATATAGAAAAGGAGAACAATTAAAAGTACTGGATTACACATTTGAGGTAATGGTACACCTCAAGCAGAACTTGAGGTGTAGCTCTCAAAAGGTATTGCCCTGGTAAAGTGTGCCTCACTATGGTCTCTCTGCAGTATGTGATGCCTTATTACATGGTATGGAAAAATCCTTTTTTTTTTTTGGCGCATAAATATGTTCATACACGTATTTTCATACTGTGAGTATATGCATATAATTTTAGTGTAACTAAATGAAAGATGTCACATTTCACAAAAAAATATGCAGGAAATGTTCAGGTTATTAAATACAGGGGAGAACAGATGGGAAAACAAGCAAACAACCTTATACTAATAGTATATATGTAGTACGTATAGGATATGTGTGTGTGTGTATATATATATATATTATGTGTGGTCTAGTAATAAGTATAATGTGTTTTCTGGAGCAGTCTATTCCTAAGGTAATAGTTTTGTTTTTTTTTAACTCTGTAATTGACTGACATGTAACTTCATTTGTTAATGTCTGTGTTGTTTTTACATTTTGCAAAGTGAAAACAATCTGCTTTTGGAACATCACACTAACTAACATGATGCAGTAGGGGGACAGTAGAACTATGGAAACATCTATCATTGATGATGGTGGATGTGAACTGACTGCCCCAATAACAATGGGGAAATGTCAAATGTTTAAGGAAATTGTCCTTTTAATGCACCCTTCCCTGTAAAGGCTGGATTTATTGCTAGGCCTATTTCTGTACCATTCTATATTTGGGTGGGAATAGTTGTCAGTGAAGCTTTAATAGACTGGCTCATCAGACAAGCAGAAAGAAGAGCAGAGTGGCAAAAACCTTTTAATGCTTCATCAAAATTTTATTTCTTTACTTTGAATGAAGTGTAGTTTGAGAAATGTATTTATAGGACTTGCTGTATATCTCTGAATTCTGCAAACATAGAGGAAAAATCCCTCTCACGTTCCTAGCTATAAACCCAAACGTTGCTCTTCAGCCTTCCGAGGTCTGCATGGTCGATCTGGCCGTCATGGCCAACAAGAGTGTTAACAGGAGTGTCCATCCGATGTGCCCGGGTGAGGAAGGCAACCTGGGAGGTTCTTGTGCTTGACCAGCCCTGACTGCTGCAGCCCAGATGCAGTGACCACGGATGGTTCTGCAGCTGCTCAAGGGTAGGCACACAGGACACACAGGTGCCTGCCTAATGCGCTTAAACATAGTCCCCATTCTAGATGTTAATTCTTCTGAACCTCCCCGCTCTGTCAAGCTAGCTAGCCCAGCCCCATGTATAAAATCCTGTATAAATTATTACGTATAAATTTTATAGGATGAATGTTTCCAGGAACTGCAGCATTAGCTTTCAGCAGGTTTTTTCCTCAGCTCAGCAGTGTTTCTGATGAACGTAAAGCAGCAGCTGTGCTGTGCTGTGTGTCTTCTCTTTCGGCGAGTTAAAATCTACCAGGACATAACCCTCAGCTATCTTAGGGAACTCTGCATATAAATATGGAGCTGAATTAATTTCTTTTAAAAACATTTTAACAGTTTCTAAAGCAGAATATTCTGAGGCATTTCTTTATACTTGTCTTATCTATTGAAACAATTTTATGGATATAGCTTTTTATCAGTTACAATATTTGCTACGTATTGTGTTTTGCTCACTGAAATTTGTGCAAATATGTTGTTCTTATTTTAACTTTTAAGCTTTTTTATGCTAATGCTTTCAAAAGTTAGCAAAATAGTTCCTGTTTCGACTGCCCAGTACTTCAGGAAATTGTCTTCATTCGAAACTTTCACAATCAACATTTCAGTGGAAGTAAATGATTTACAGTTGCTCAGAATAAGTCTAAAAAGGCCCAAACTGCTTTCCAAAACAGGAATCTCCATGTGACCTCTAATCCCACGAAGATGTCGGTCCTGCAACGTTACTGAGGTCTGGGGAGTTCTGATCTTGCTGCTCTGGAGGAGGTTGGGTTGGCAGACCCATGACTTCCTTCAGGTACGAAAGCAGACAAGCTGGAGAAGCACAACTGCTTCCAGCAGGAAGGAATGTTGCTTTTTAAAATGTGCTTCATAATGAAATATTCATGCTTTATTTTATTAGAATTGTAATTAGGTCACATGCTTCTGGAAGGGGAGACTGCCAGGCATGACTGAGCTGTTGGATCTTCCTCAGTGTTGGTCCGTTTTTGTTTTACAGATTTAATTGACTCCAGATCCTCTTTGTGCACCAGATACAAATGTATTGTTAGGTTACATTTCTCCAGTCCAAATCAGTTGTGGCTCCTACTGCCTAAAAAGGGATTGTTCCTGAGAAAGGGTTGCAGGACCCGACCAACTGAACTCGCTGTGCTGCGGGGATGCAAAAGCAATATTATCTGGTGTCATATCAGAATTTATAAAAGCATTAAAATTTTAAATCTCCTGTGCAGTATCAGCTCTCAAAGTCCTGGTTCCAGTTTTATTTCCTTTGTGCTTGTGCAAAAATCCCTATGGGTGGGGGAGGAGCAAGGCGCTGTGAAACGAGCTTGAGTTTCTTAGGCTTTGCTGCCCAGTGTCTGCTGGATCCTCCACACAGACTCCCTTTAGTGCCCTTCAGCCTTGTCCCCTGCTTTGCCACCTCCCCACGGCCCGGCGGGAGTCAGGGAGGTGTCTCAGGCTTGCAAAGTACAGCCCAGGATTTTTCAGCATTGATCCTAAACACTCCTGGCATGGGAGGCAGCATCCCACAAACCTGCCGTGCACTGGAGGGTCGTCCAGCTGAGGCAGCAGATGCAGGTTAATCAAAACGTGTAAGACTCTCAAGTGCCAAAGGACAAGCTTAGTCACAACTGGGATGTCTCATGTTTTGATCTGGAAATTACCAAGTGGCTCATATGCAAGCATAGGGTTCATATCCTGGATCACTCATTTCCACAGGCTGCGGGAATACAGTAAATGAAACAAAGACTGTTGAATTCAATGCAAATTGCTCAGAATAATCAAACTTTTTTTTTTAAGTGGTCTAATGCAGGTACATCCTTTTACTTGTAGATTTTGAAAAATTGGGCATTAGCTATACTGTGATGAAAAAAGAAATTAAACTCTAGTTATAATTCTTACACATTTTATTTCTTGTAAGTGTTCATAGCTATTTGCTGAAATAAGAGCAAAAACTTGTCATTTAGATGATCATTCTAAGAAATTTCTTGTAAATGTAATGCACAGTAGGGCCTGAAATAGATTACAGAGCTAGAGTAGCGTAGACTAAGGTACATGCTTATCATCTTGCTAGCAGAGGTGCTGCAGTGGATAAAGCAATTTGAGAAACTTGGTTTTGGAGCTATGGTAATAGCTGCAATGCATAATGGATTTTGTTATTTTAATTCCTGTGTGCTTTAAGATTTAGTAATTTCTCTGAAGAATTAATTCGGTGTCAGGAATAATTCTGCCTTTAATAGGTGTTGCGGGAGAGGAGAAGGACTGCGGCTGCTGTTGCTGCTGTCAGAGTTTCAGACATTTTCTCTAGGTTATTTGTGCTGGGCAGAAAAAGCTTAAGCTTGTCTCTATGAATTTGGCTGTGATTGAGAGCAGGAAGGAATTAGCTGGTTTTGGGAGGGAGCTGGAAACCCTTTTGTGAAAGGGTCGAGGATGCAGTGAGGAGAGTCTCGGATCACAGAGCGGAGGAAGCTGGTGCCTCCTCTGCCTCCTGGAGCATCTGCTGCCGCAGTGCTTGGGGACTCCAGTTGGCCAAGAGAAGACCTCCCTTCCCAAAGCCACCACCATGCATTGCCCAAACGGAAACAAGTATCCACATCCCTGAGGAAAAGTGGAAGTTAAAGCCTGAACTAGTGGTGTGTTTTGATTTTGTTTTCCTAGTAAATTAATTTTTTTTTTGAAGTCTGACTGCATCTAAGCACTTCGAGTGATTGACTCAAAGCTAACCCAGGCAATCACTAAGAAAATTAATTTCTCTTACTACAAATTAAAACAAAAAAACTCCAAAATTCATCTTAACTTCAGCACAGATGCTGCCTGCTATGTCCCATTTTGGAAAGGGAAGGAGAATAAACATTTTAATAGTCCCAAGAATGCTGAAGGAAATAAAGTGTGAAAAATGTTCATTATTAAGAAAAAAAAGTTGATTGAATTCAATGAAATGAAAAAAAGAAAAACTTGAGAAGAGTCCAAATCCACAGGCTTTCCACATCAGCAGATATTTTAGACTTTAGCTAAGGTTTTTGATGATGCTATAAATTATATTTTGGGAGTAAAAAATGAAGTATTGCGTACATAAATGTGGATAACATCTGCCTGGTAAAAAGTAAATGAGCAAATATAGGAATGTTGTACCCTCCCTCAGAGAGATAGTGATAAAGGTCTAGGTGCGAAAAGGGAAAATAATTTTAAACTGCGAATAATTGAAGAATTTTATTCCTTTGCTTTATAGTTTTAAAATAAACAAAAGTAAGCACTGCTGTGATCTCCAACTGAACTCATACAGGTGTGCTCCATCAGTGGTCTTGTGCAGGTGCCTAACTTTAAGCACAAGTCAGGGTTGTTATTTTTTTTTGCATACTTAAACTTACTAATGCACTGTAAAGCAGATACTGTGTTATTTGCATTCACACTGTTAATGATCTAAAGAGCACCAGAGAGAAACCAGCAAATATGTGCCCTTATAGAATGACATAGAAACTACATAAAAAAATACGAGGAGTCATATTTGGGATACAGCAGCATCTCCGTTCGGTCTATACCAGTTAGTTGTGGGAGTCCGTATGTGTGTTTATATGTTGCTAGGGAAAGTTGGAGTGAAAGAATACCATAATTTGGCAAATATTAGGTAGTTAACACTGTAAAGTTCTAGTCTGTTAGGTGAAATTAAGACTTTTAGTAACAAGGCATTTTCTTATCTTCTGTAAAAAATAATTGTAGGGCTATGGATTTTTTACTCTATTTTATATATTTGGCAAAAACATGTGTAGTTACTTCTGAATACTTTTCTGAGAGTATACCAGAAATGCCTGCCAAAATCATTTAGATCTAAGAAATACAATTATATTAAATAATTTAGCCATAATACAAAAATAGCATCTTTTCTATTTAGAAATCAAATGAGGAGAAGTTTGTTAGGGGAACGTGAGGTGTGCCAAGTCCACTCTTGTCTCACCGCAGGATCACCTGTACCTACATCCTTCCTGGCTTTAATGTTCATGTTTGTATTAATTTGGACTGTTTTGTTACAGAAGTAAGTGCCAAATGTTGAAGATTATTTTTCTTGTTGTTGTTTTTTTTTTTTTTAACATAGAGAATTATAAGGAAATTGTTTGCTAGAACATTGAAAGAGTTGTACATTAAGATTGTAGCAAATATTACAATTCATGTAATGGTCCATCGGTCCTGGACCATTTCTAGTTCTTACAGCTCTTGACTGAATTTCTATTGTTGCATTTCTAAATGCCAAGAAAACAAACTAGATCAAATGCACTGAATTTCCATTCATGCTAGCATTCAGTTCCATTTTTTTTTTGTTTTCTTTTTGCTTTGAGAATAAAAGCAGAATGATATCCTAAAATTCTGTGTTTTGAGCTAGACTGCAAAGCGGGTACAAGGTGGGAGCCACAAGCTCTCCTCCGCCAGGCGCGTAGTGCAGAGCGCCGCGCCAGGGCCTGGCACCGCGGGGAGCTGATTGCCTTGAGAGCCCAACTTCATTAAAAACAAAACAAAACAAAAAACCACGTTGCTGCAAGTGGGGAAAAAGCGACCGTATTTGTAATCAGTGAAACGCAGGCAGGATAGCTGTGATGTGAAAGAAAAGAGGGGATAAGGGGACTGCCCATGATGTATGTGCTCTATACGCTCCCACTGCCCACGTGCTCAGCAGGTAACTCACAACCAAAGCCACCTCCCGTGCCCAGTAACCAAACGCCTTTAATGTCAGTTGGATATAGACTATAGATTAATAGTTCTCATTATTTTTTACACTCCCTGCAAATCACTCGCTGTCTGAGCAGTCCTTTTCCGGAGGCAAGATGGATCTCTGTTAATTTAGTTCTCCGAGCAGTGCAGTCGCAGCGTCTTGTGTCTACTCTCCTGGCACTTAAGGGCAGCGCATTCAGTGGGCTGAAATACAAGTTCAGAGATACTTATCAGTGAGATCCAATAACTTGCTATACACGTCCCTAGGCTC
>JAVCKT010096570.1:1565-12875 GCA_032273925.1 Rhynchotus rufescens | reverse complement strand
TAAAAATCCATGGGCAGCTTGTATATGAAAGCATGCTTTGTAGGGAGTTTGTATTTCCAACAGTCTTAGTAACTGTGTGATGTATGAAACTTGTTAATTCTGCCATTTCAGTTAATGTGCTCAGTACTCCCTCATGACCATTCACTTGAAGCTGTGAATGGTGCTGTAAAATGAAGGGTTGGTCTCAGTGTATGGGTCACTCACACTGTTGCAGCATGCTGATCTGGGTTTTAAGACTTTTCTAGCTCAAAGATCTCTCTTGCTCACTGTTTTGCTTTCTTAAGCGACTGTTGATTCTATGCTGTCTCTCAGATAGACTTTTTTCTTCGTCGTTCGCCTTCGTCCCGTCCAGGCTCCACAACCTCCCTGGGCAGCCTGTTCCAGGACTCTGTCACCCTCACAGTAAAGAAGTTCTTCCTTACCTGCAGATGGAACTGCCTGTGTTGCAGGATGGGGTGAGCACTTTGATCACGTAGGTAAGGTAGGTGCACAGAAACCTTGATGAGATGACATTCCAGAGTGACAAAAACATACCCGGAAGAAAAGCTCTCACTGTGCAGCAAGGGACAATGTGGATGTTGTGACCATTTTTAGGATCTGAACATATTCCAGGCTGAGTGTCAAGGAATTGCTGCTGCTGCTGCTGCTGCTGCTGCTGCTTGGGACAAAACTGAGCTAAGCCACAGATGTCCATGCTGAGCATGGGAGTGAGAAGTGGCACTTGTCTCCCAGGGCCTGAGTGCCTGTCAGATCTACCTAAACGTGAATCCCGCCAGTGCAAGCTCAGTTTCTGTCAGTGCTATGGATATTGCCCCTGCCAAGCCTGTGCATTCCCTCAACATCTGGATAAGGCACTCCTTGCTCTTTCAGGCTGAAACCATGAGTAGTGGTGGCATGAGATGGAAAGGCTGATGTGGGGCAGATGTGTGGGCTGTGAGCAGCTGCAGCACAGCTGCCGTAAGCTGGGCACACCTGTGCTTGCTCTCCATCACCAGCGAGCAGGATGACACGGGGGGCTGCAGTGATCAGCTACTGCCCCTTAGTAGCTGGGAGCTGGGTTAGAACAGACACGTGCACTGGTAGAATGAAAAGCGAGTCAGTTCACATGGAGTTAGCATCCTTAGGAGGACTGAGAGCCACAGAACTGAAGCTAAACTAGTTTAGTGTCAAAAAATACTGTGGTTTTGACTAAAAGACAGGTTTCTGATAACTTGTGGTGGTTGTGGTAAGTGCAGGTTTCTCTTTAGACTTTTAAAATTGTTTCTATCTACATCTAATAGATATAGATATCTATAAAACATAAATCCCCAAATCTTTCTTAAAAGAAAGCTCAGCTTCCAGCCAAAGCTTGAACATTTTTCAGACTGTCAGGTTCTTTTGGGAAAGTGTCATGGGGTATTTTTGAGCTCCTCTGTTTTGTGAGCTGGTTCTTTTGACAGTCTGTGGTTTTGATGGCAAAGATGGAAGTCAGACAGAGCAACCTAGGATAGTGAAATGGCATTTGACATACATTCCAGGAGGATAAGTAAAAATATATTACCTTTTCTAGACCATCCTGTGGCTGAAACTCTTACACATATAACAGCTAGCATGAAAAAAGTCTGTGCTTGAGGAAGTGAAAATTATTTCTCTGTTGCTTAGTTCCTTGTGACAGAGAGTTTACCTCCTTACATCTTAAAAATAGAAAAGCCCCCTCTGCACTCTTTGAGCAGCAACATATGCTGCTCAAACACTTACCTGCACACATCCCATTTCTCAATGAGTGGGGCTTCTCTTCTATTGAGGGCATTTTAAATATATCATAAAAGAGGAATATCAAGGCATTTTTCCTCTAACATTCATTATTTAGTAAGTTTTAAATTGACTTGAGAACACATTAGCAAACTCTTTGGCAATGAAGCCTGGTTTTTTTTCTTTTTTTTCTCTTTTTTTTCATGGGGAAAATGCATCAGATCACTCATGTTATAACCAGGAGATATTCATTCAGTGATTTCAGGTAAGCAAGTGTCCCCATTCTATGTTGCATTTTTTTTCCTTTGAATAGCACCCATTGCAGTACTTCTGCGCACAAATTCATCATATCCTCCTCTGGTTCTCATGAGTCTAATGTTGCTGGGGCAGTGCCATAACATGAAATGGACCTTTTCTTTCAGCCTGAGCATTGAACTAGATGTCACTGATTTACAGCATGCCTTAGAAAAAGCAAAAGTCAAGGGACTGTGTGAACTGCATTCATAAAACAACTGGACTGGCACCCTGTGACTCTCCCTTCTGGGTGATCCATTGCAATTCCAGGCATAATCCCTCTTGCTGCAGACATCATCCTGGGTGATTACAGCAGCTCTGCTTTAACCAGATCTGCTGCACGTAAAGTTTGTTTCCGTCTGGTTTGAGAGGAACCAGCCTTTGTGGTTCAGATTTGTACCCAGTCTTTTCTACTGCTGCAAGAAGAGGCTGGCACAGCATATGGGCTAACGTGCTCTCTGTAAGGCAGAGCTGTCAGACAAGCAGCAAGGCACTGGTGGCATCCAGCCTATGACCTTTGCAAGCAGCAAGGAAAGGGGTGGCTGCATGGATGCACGCAGGTGTCTGCGTAGGAAATGGAAGTAACTACCGAATTTGTATGAGGATTGATGCACATTTCAGAGCTCTCCTATGGCTGACCTCAACACACATGATTCCTGAGGCATTTCCTGCAGAAGGGAATGCAGCCGAGCAAAAGAATAACATGCTTTCTATATGTACCTCATTGCATTACATGAGTGGGTGAGGTGCATGCAAAACTGGGCGGCAGCCTTGGCTGAGAAGGGCTTGAGAGAGAGAGTGCTCCCTGCTGTCCTCCTCCCTCCTGTGCTCTGCTGAGCTGCCAGAGGGCTTTCTTTGCCTGTTACTCACGCTGTGGATCCAATCTCCTATTCACGGTTCCCTTTTCTCACTTAGGTAACCTTTCTATCAACTTAAACCAACAAGGAATGGATACAAGTCTTCTTAATTCTCTTAGTAGACCTTACATTTTCCTGTTTAAATTCATCGTCTCACATGTTTCTGTATTAAATGTGGCACTGCAGTTCACAACACAGAGGTGGGCTACATATGTGAACTTTTCATGATCACAAGACCAGTGATTTCAAATATCTGCACTGAAGTTGTGAGATATATAGAGAGTTGATGACCACTAAATAATTGAGGCTGAAGTGCCCTTAACAGTAAATGTGAATTATTCCAAAAAATGTAAAACCATCTATATGCTGCACTTTAGGGGGAATTTGGTACAGAAAATGTATTCTAGATAATTGCATTATTATAGAAATTAAGTGTCAACAAAGTACTGGCAAAATGTAATTTTGTTAGTTTGCATCTTCTGAAAAAATGAGACTCATTTCGGATGGAAGTATCTGTGACATAACTTTATCTAAATTGCGGTTCTTGAAGTTAGTGCTGCAAGGCAGGAAACTGCCTGGGACTGGGTCCTGCTCCGATGGCTCAGCTGCAGGTTCACGTGAGCACTTCTTGTTTTCACACAGGGAACAGCTAATGACTGGGGGCACGGAAGGCACTGAAGAGCTCTGCAACTGATGTGCAACAGCAAGGTCAGATCAGTCTGAGATGCTGCATTATTCACTTTAGATGGCTATTAGGTTTTGTTTTCCTTTTATCAGTTTTCTTATCAGGTGCTGAATATGTAAGCATTTGACTTACCTTGAAAAGAAACAATCGTTGCTTGAGGATTACTGGACATGACTTGTGCTCTCTGTGAATACTTGAAAAATACGTCCATTTAAAATGAGCGTGAGGTTGTTTCAGGAGCTCATGCTCTGGGAATCAAGGACTACGGTATTTTGTTGCAGCGCTGACAAACCACCTGTCTCCTTCTACACTCTTTCCTTGCCATCTTCAAAGCTCTAACACAGAGACTGGCTTTTTGGTAGGATTAACCAGGCTCTGCAGAAAAGGCAGTCAGCAATAATGGATTTCTCATCATGGCTTATTAAAGTATATGACAACAAGTGTACATAATCTATAGCACTAGTTATTCCAATCGATAGCAATGGTTATTCCTAGTATCACTCTATTTTTAAATGATGCTTGGATAAGGACATCTGCCCCATGTCAAGGCTTGATCAAGAGTTGCTAAGAAGCTCAATGGAATAACATTGCACCTTGTGGGGGTAAGGTACTAATGTTTCTTCCAAGCAAACCTCCAACAACTCTGCTGTGGGGCATAACCATGTGCTGGCTGCAGTACTGGCTTCACGGCCAAGTGATCATCCATCATCCAAGTGATGAGGCCTCCTTTCCTACCAGGCTCTCTTGACAAACTGCAGGGAGCTGTATAGCTCTCCCAGCAACTTTGAATGGTGCCTCCCTGACTTTGCCCCTTCTTCATGCCTTCTGCCCATGCATGTGAAAATACTAGGTGCCTTTTTCATTCCTTAGCTTGAATTTCTCACTCCTTCGATTATGGGAGTTGCTATGGGAACAGCTAATGGAAGAAATGGTGTTTTGCCAAAATACAATATGAAATAGTTTCAAAGCACATTAGGCATTCAATATCTGGGTTTCTGCAGGATAGATATTGAAGCGAAAACTGGGATGAGGATTGTTGTGTGAACATCTTGTAAATACTAAGGTTTTAAATTTTGCCGGTAAGTGGAGTGTTTTTCTTGTCTTCAGGCTGACTAGCATCATAAAAATGCATTCTAGTATTTTTGCTCCTACATGTTAGGTGTTATGGTTTGCATGTGAAACCACATTTTAGTCTAGTCTCAAATATGTGTAAAATGTCCATACAATATTTAATTAGCCATGATTGGCATTTCTAAGGATCACAGTAACAAATATTCCTGAGTTTTGGGCCACTGAATCTCTTAAAATACAGTAGAGTTTCATGAAAATTCCTCCCATCATAAGCAGAAATAATTCTTATTCAGACCTTACCACTGATTTTCTTCACCAGAAGCAAGACAAAAGATTCCCAAAGCATCCCTTCAATGTGCTCTCTGTCACTTTTAGGGGGAGAACATTCATGTAACGTGGCATCAGGCAGCAGCTCACAACTCAGATAATTTATGTTGAGTAAAAGTTGCACATAACTGCATGACTGAAAGCTTTCAAGCACAGATTTTCCATTTTTGGTCAGTGCTTTTGGTCAAGACTTTCCTTATAGGTGGAGGTTTGGTCACATAGAGGTACCCTCTGTAGTATGAACATAGAAGGAGCTTTCCAAACAGCCCAGGACTGAGCTTTGGCATTTGACCGAGACTGCAGGTCCCTTTCCTCAGAGTTATGGTTTCCATATAGCCATCACCTGCGTTTCCATATATGACATGGTGAAAAGAAACGGATGCAGTTCTGCAGGTTATCACCTGCTTTCTACAGATCTGCATCATGTGCCATGAGGAAAGATTCAGTACAGTCTTCTATCTTTAACGCCAAGTTTGTTCAGAGCTCAGGCTCTGATTCTAAACATAGTACAGGTTTACGAAGAGGAAAATGGACATGTTTTGGAGCATTCTGATTCAAGTTTCAGCTAGGCCTGAGAATGCCCTAGGTGTTGATTTCTGATATAAATTCAGTAAATGTTATTTATATGACTTAATCTCCTTGTTTATAACCCTGCTCTATAATTCTGTCATCCTGATTTAGGTACTGACATCCAAAATCAGAGCCCTTAGAAAATTTGCTAGATTGTTGCCCAAACTCCAGTAGCTGAAGGAGAAGATGTAGGTGCAGAGCAAAGTCCAGTAGTTCTTACATAATGCAGTTTGGGTGCTGGAAAGGCCAAAACCAGATTTTTCTCTTTGCAGTGAATGTGCTGCATACAGTGAGGCATCCTCTTCAGCTTTGTGAGATTCACGAGCATCTTTCAGAATTTAGAGACTGCAGTGGGATTTAGACTTTTAGCTATAAAAGCTCACAGCCTTCCTATGGAGTGAGAGTATCACAAATGCTGTGTTGCATTTTTTACTCATAAAAAGAAATCTGACTTTTGTGATGGCTAACTAAGATCATCCTTTTCCTTCATCTTCTCCTTCAGAGAATGTTTCCAAATGAAGTGAGAATTTCCACATTCAAAGAAAGTAACCCTAAAGCACTAAAATCTTGAAAAATGTTTTGTCTTTCCCATTCCCGTTGTAGGAAAAGGGATTCTCTCAATGAGGGCTTTCCCAGTGTGGATGTTGATGAAGCAGATTCTGATCCACAATTAGTTTTATGATCCCAGCTTTGCCCAAGCTTAGCTAGTTTTGAAGGGCTCTTTCAAAAGAACTCTGATATATGGTTTGTTTTATTTCTTTATTGCATCTAATGTAGAGCAACTTCCTGTTGCTTACTTCTGTTATTGATGAAAAGCTCCACTAAGGTTTTCTAAATGTACTATCTTTCATTCTGATATACTAAGATTTAATTCCGATTGAACACTTCACTTAACCGGAGATAAGATGAATGAGGAATTATTGGCTAAGAAAAGGCTCTCACAATGTGCTTTAGACTTCTGTGTCCCTGTCCCTCCTGTGTCCCCTCTGTGTCCCATCTATTGATGGGTTTTACCATGCTGTTATCCCTGCTATACTAGTTGCAGGATTTTGCCCATACCGCACAGCACCTGCGGAAAAGAGGGAGAAAGGACTAGTGGTGACCCAGTTTCTCTGATGTGTGCATGCAGGGTATGTCTTGAATGCCCTGCAAGTCATTTTTGTGCATAGCAGGAGAACAGAGTTCACAGCACACTCTGAGGTTGAAGCATATTCTGTAAAGCTTTAGTTCAAAATGTCTATAGATACAGTCTTGACACCACCCTGCAGTCTGAGCCCTGCATCTGGCTTTTCAGCATGGCTTTAGGAATACCTTCAGAAAGATCTTTTGAGGCCTAATGGTCGCTGGTGAGAGTCCTGCAGAGTGACGGACAGAGTTAATTTTAACTGTCCACTTTAAATTAAAAACAGTCCTTTAGCTCTCAGACTCCTAATGCTGGAATTGCAATTAGCTTCTTCCAAATGTTTACTCAAACCATAAGCTTAAAACTTGCCTGGAGGGAAACCAGATATATTTTTAACCAGATGAGACCTAGCTGCAGCAAAGGGATGTTTCCCCTGGGACTATAAGCATTTAGCACTTCTTCTCAACTCCAGCTTCCCTGAAGGGAATAAAAAAGCAAGTTATTTGCATTGCAGTTATACATTCCAAGGTGTAATATAACTCTCATTCCTACTCCCCTAAGACAGTTGTTTTCATATTTCAAGCAACTGTAGAGATTTTTTCCTTCATTAAAAATGAGTTGCTTTCACTGAGCTCATCTTCCAGATTCAAAGCTGCACCTGGATATTAGAGAAAGACTAAGTGAAAGCAAGCATACGTATCATCATCCCTACTGTTAACCCTGTCCATTTGCTTAGGTCCTTTCAGCAACCATTTTTATGTTTCTGGCCTCCTCCTACATCTCAAATGCTGCAATAGGATTAAGGAGCTTACAAATAAATTTATGTCCATTCTGTAGAGGGATGTCACATTGTACTGCATGCCAATGTGGGTACATCAGAGAGCAGGAAAACTAATCCCATCTGTTAGGCAAAGCTATTCCAGTGGTTCTGGAGAAACACAGCAACTGTCAAATCCCAGGTCCATATTCCCAAAATTTCAACAGGAGCTAATGACACACTGCAGTGCACGTGGATAAAGACCTACACAGCAAGAGCAGCAACCAGCAATGCAGGATCAGATTGGCTCAACCAGAAAAATGGACCTGGTTTAGCCAGAATATCAGTAACATTACAACAACACAGTACTGTGAAATACCCCATTATCTTCTATGTTCTCCCGATCAAAACAGGTCTTTGAAACAGAGATCCACCTGGTCAAATTCCCAAATACTTTACTGCTTCTTATTTTAGATACATCCAGGGGTATCTAAAGTAAGACTCTTATTATAGCTTTATTATGCACTATTCTTTATGTATCAATGCTAACTACTAAAATAATATGAAAAAAAAGCTGTCTAAATAGCAAATGTTCTGGTCTTAACACAAATCTGGCTTCATATCACAGAAAAGTGCTCTCTGAACCCTACTGGGTAGCCTATGTGAAGAAACACCTATGGCCCAAGGTAAGGTCCTGCTCAGGTTTATGATAGCATTGCCACTGGTATTAGTTGGGGGAAGTTTGCAGTGCTCATAAAAATCCACAGATAACATACCTTTCTGTGCCTGTGAAATTGTTGTGACTTTTTGTGAGATATGAAATGCACTGTTACATACGCCAACCCCTTCAACAAGTTCTTACAGCTGGCATGTGTGTACACATATATCAATCCTTTCAGGGAACTCTGGCTGGCTGCCAAAATCACTGAGTACAGTGACAGCCCTCTTTGAATTTGAACACAATCTTGACTCCTCTGAGATGCTGCTAAATAAGTAATGAGCGATCGGAACAGTGAAAATGGTATTTTTAGATCCGCATTAAGGCAATGTTTGGAATTCTTCAAAACTTTCCAGGGGTCTGTTGTTTGTGATTTCCTGCAGAGCTTCTTAGTGGGCTATTTTTGTAGGAACAGAAACTTTTCATGCAGTGTAATTCTGAGGCAGAGCTGCAAGAGATCAGTGTGAGTATCTTTAGAGAACATTTTATGCTGGGTATTGTTTGGCTGCAGAATTACACTATTTTATTTTCACTGCTACAGTAAGTAAGGGCTATTGGGCTTAAGATAGAGAGCTAACAAGAAAGACCCATCAGGAGTCTTTAACATATCTGATATTCCCTTTTCACTAACCATTCGCTGTGAGATCCAGTTTTAGTGGATCACCACGGGAGGGAGATCTCCCCATCATATCCCCCGATTTAGTGGGACATCAGAGAGGGGGATAGGAATTTTAACTATAAATGAAGGCATTTTCATAGAATCATAGAATCGTAAAATCATAGAATCACAGAATGTTTCTATGACTTTTAACTATAAATGCAGGCATTTTCATTTCACATCTGTGTAATACAAAAAGAGTACATGTGCTTAGTTTATCTGAATACCTGTCAGTCTGGGAGTTTTGAACTTTATTATTCACTGCAGTAAGTCACCTTTGTTGACATTAGCTCTGTATGTAGTAACTTGCCTCCTTCCAGAGAATATGGATGTATCCATACACAGCACAGAATCTGATGCTTAGCCAATATGTGTATATATTTCAAAGATGATCACCAGTATTTGCGTTCCTGCCTATTCGAGACAGAAGTCTTTAAAATTGAGTGGTGAAAGATTCTCTTTCAAATGAGGCATTTTTTACCTCTTTTCCATTTAACTTTGCTAGTTTAAATGAGATGTGTATTAAGTTATGGCATGTAAAAAGTCATTCTATTTTCAAAAAACTTGAAATAGCTGAAAATTACTGGACCTACTTAATGGTTTTTGTTCTTTTGTCATCTGTGGTTGAATTCAGCCTGTGAATTTTTAAGTTTCCATGAAAATTCACAGCTGCCCAGAGGTCAAATATGACAGCAAACTAAGTCTCAGTTCTTGGTTCAGTTCTGAACTAAAAATACTTGGTTCTAACTTCTAACAGTTCCTAGGACTCAAGTAGTTCCCTATTTTATTTGAGAATTTCTGCAATTAGAACAGAATGAATAATGCAAAAACAGATTTGCAAATTAATGGGCTGACTTTATTCTGGTGTTAAAAATGAGGTTGTATTATGAATAATTCATGCATACCTGAGTGAACATTAACTTTTCTTAAAATGTTTGTGAGGTGCAGAAGACCCAGAGTTTCTCTTCTCACCAAATTAAGCTTGTTTGGTAGCCAAAAGTAACTGCAGCAAAATCTTACAAGAACAAAAAAAAAAGAAATCAGATGAAATATGCAGAATAACAATTGTTTTAAGCACAAAATAAAGGTTGAAGAAACAAAATAATCTAAATGTTAGACAAATGAATCAGAATGAACATTGAAGTCTTTGTAGAAGGAAAAGATTGTTAGACAGGGTCACGAATTATTTGTTCAAAAATTTACATTAGAAAGTCTTCTTTAAAAAGACTCAACAAGCTTCACAAGAGGTCAGAAATAACATTCTTGACTTAGGTGGCTACGATGTCATTGAGAAACTACAAGTAGTGTGTTACCTGGTGAGCACTCTCAACCCGGAAGAACCATTTGTCCTTAGTGGATGGCCAATATAAAGCATGACAGATTTATGATATTAAGAATCTTTTGGAAATCAGTAAAGACAGAAAGAAATGCTATGTAGATTGTCATACATAACCAGCATAATAAAGATTGTACTACTTGTATGAAGAAGCTAGGTTTGGGATTTACGTACCCTGTGAACATCTATTTAGTACTAAGCTTCCGCAGCTCCCCATCCTGTTTTCTCTGGCTCACAGGCTCAGCAAGATGGGGAAGGGCTGAAAGGGGCAATGTACTGAGTTGACTTCTCTCCTTCAAGGATGAAGTGGAAAGGAAAACATTTTGCATCACATGAAGGAGACACATGAATAAAGATTTACTCACAGAACAACTACAGGCTTATATGTACCACAAGCATCCAGTTTGACAGTTGTTAGTTGACCTGGAGACAACAATAAGTTGTCAGTTGACCTGGTGATCCCTACCTGAGGTGCCACTCTACTTAATGCTTTTTTTTATGGTCTTGGCCTTGAATGACACAGTAAAGTTATCTCTGCAAACTGCTGGAGAAACTCCTAGCGAAGGCAAAAGGCCTAGATGTTCCTCCTGTTTTGCCTCGTGCGTGCATCAAGAAGATTCTTGAGATAATTTATGAAGGGGAAGGTCAGATCATGTCCCATTTCTTCTCATCTGCACCTTTTAATTTACTCCTATTTAAAGCCAGATCAGTCTTAGGATCTTTTGGATAGTTTCTGCAGATACTGACCTTGATCGGAGCAGCTTACAAAAGGGAAGAGTGCCTGGTCCTGAGAAGCTGAGTACTCCAAATTTACAATGAGTTTCCTTTCTAATAAGTAAGTCTCTGCTAATAAGTAAGCAGCTGCTAGTGGTTTAAAAAAAAAGACCATTTTGCCTGAGCACGTTCAGTACAGGGATAAACAGCACAGGCAGCTCTCAGGGTATAGGCTAACAAAATGCTTCAGCAGAATCTCTTTTTCTTCACGCTGATAAAGGAAAAGTAACTATTTTTTCAATACATCTTTTTCTTTAATACACATAGCAATGTTTCACCAGTTATGTGTAGCACCCTAGTTTTCTGTCAGTGCTGACTTTCCAGTTTGCCAGGCACTAGGCTGTGGCTGCCAAATTGTTTATAGCTTAATGAAGCCAAGATACTCTGAATGGATAGAGCAAATAACTGA